>CAJNIZ010047498.1:247-28327 GCA_905231905.1 Symbiodinium pilosum | reverse complement strand
AGTACCATGGACCTCCAAGTACAGTCAATCGGCCACAGGACGGGTCGGTCAGTGATGTGACCGCGGATTTCGTGCGAAAGCCTACAGGGGAGGCAAGGGCTCTTTCGGGTTTTATAGGATTTAGAGTTCGGGTTTAGGGTGTGGGGTTTAGGGTGTAGGGTTAAGGGTACAGGATCTAGGTTGTAGGGTTTAGGGTGTAGGGTTTAGAGTGTAGGGTTTAGGGTTTAGGGTGTGGGGCTTAGGGTTTAAGGCTTAGGGTTTCGGGTCAAGGGTTTAGGGTTGGGGGTTGAGGTGCGGGGTTTAGGTTTTAGGGATTTAATGTGTCGGGTGGGGTTTACGGCTTAGGGTTTAAGGTTGGGAGTTTAGGTTTGGCGGTGCAGTGTGGAATGTATGACACGTGCATATGGAAATCAATGGAGAAGAGAATTATGTAAACTTGGTGTATTGGGAGGGTGTTGTAAGGACTGTGTTGAAGAGCGATACTCAGAAACTTAGAGCGATTTGACCTGACCTCACCCCAAATGTTAGTTGACATGATATAGAACATTCCCCGCCAACATGGCTGTATCTCAGGTTGTTAGCTACCATAAACTAATTAGCCAGGTCATGTAAGGGAATTGAATGTGTGGGAGTTTACCAACTTTGTTTCGCAGACTCCTGAGTAGGGGCACCCATGAACCGTTTGTAACCCCTACATATCCTCAGGGCTTCGGGGCCCGTTTCTCAAAGCGCATGAACCTCGATTCCTAGCATAGTATATGTCTGAGGATGTGTATATACATATCGTCCCCACTAATTAGGCATATGGGGTTCATATTAAGATATTGCCCCATGCAATGTTCTACTTCCCTACGGGCCGCACCTGGTGACTTTTTTCTTAAGTATAGTTTATATATGTATATACAGATGTCCGTATACAGCACTCCCTAAACCCTAACCCTAAACCGCTTCCTCCCTAAAAGAGAGCTAAGGGTTGCACATTCGCAAAGAGCATCCGTTTACTTATCTTTGGTTAGCTAGGAATCAAGGAATGGATCCTTGTAGTAGTCGACATGTAGCCCATTATAGTAGTTTCCATTTTCATTTTCCGTTCCTTAAATCCTAAGTTCATCATGGTAAGTTTAGCAACTTAGGGGTGAGGTTCAGGTTTCAAGGCTTGCGGTCTGAAGCCTAATTGGAGGGTCCAGGTTTGAAGGGTTGGGTTTAGGATTTAGGATTTAGGGTCTACTTGGAGGTCCATGGTACTTATAACCTACTTAGTAACTGTAGTTATAACCCAAGTATATATTCAGGGTAACTGTAGTTATGGGACTTATATTTGGGTTATAACTATAGTTACTAAGTAGGNNAGTACCATGGACCTCCAAGTAGGGGGTGTATCAGCGTGAGCGCGCCGAGGTGTGAGAGTTAGGAGCACACCCACTCTTGCGCTCGTGTAGCCAGAGGTCCCACCCCAACCACCCTAACGATTCTCAATTAGGGATTGGGGTTCCTACCCCCCCAAATCCCCCTAGTGACATTTTTTCTCCAAGGAATACACGAATTGTTGTATGACCCTGCATGCTTTCATGGAGGGATTGCAGGGCTTAACCAGGCGTATTTACAGATCATGGAATCATCGCGCGGATGATTGCGTGAGGTAACAGGATGCGGTTTAGGGTTTAGGGCTCAGGGAGGTGTTGAAGCCCGTTTAGGGAATCATGGCTTACAAGGATAGATTTTGCGATTGGATGGTGTCATTGGGAATCATTGTCATCCTTCTGACCTAAACTTTTAGGCTTTAAACCCTAAGCCCCACGCCCTAAACTCAGTAACAGGAGCATTTGCAGAAGCAGGCTGTCGTCTTGGGGTACTTGAGAGGCCCCGTCCTGCGACACCCCCCAAAAGGGGCTCAGACAGCTTACAGTGACATCAGGGTTTAGGGTTTAGGATTTAGAGCTTTGGGTTTAGGGTTTGGGGTCCGTCTTGGAGGCTATTCAGGGTTTAGGGGTTTAGGGTTTAGGGGTTTAGGGTTTAGGGGTTTAGGGTTGAGGGTTTAGGTGGAGGCTATTCAGGGTTGAGGATTCAGACCCTGAATCCAAGTTGCCCACATGGGGAGGGGCCGCTCGTTGCCACAACTTCAACACATGATGATGTTTATGGTTTTCCCCTCATATGGATGCCTCTAACACTGATGTAAGCCTTCAGTGGGGAACCCTAAACCCTCACTCCTAACCCCTACATCCTAAACCCTAAATCCTAAACCTCGAGCCCTAAACTTTAAATCCTAGTCCATAAACCCTAAACCCCTGAATTCTAAACCCTAAACCTTAAGCCCTAAATCCTAAACCCTAGCCCCCAAACCCAAAACCATGCAACCAAGATAAGGGCATGTCTCTTGAACCACCAGAGGCGAGTGTCTCAAACGATCCGCTCAGCAGTCCCCTTACAATTATTATACATCGTATGAGGTCCCGACCCTCCCCGCCCCATTTTGGGAAAATGCTACCTATATGCGAGCATGAATCTAAGTCTTATATGAAAATGGCCACCTGGTAGCTGCCTATGTAGGGGTGTCCTTAACTAAACCCTTAATTAATCTCTTTATGACCTGATATAATCCCAAAACTCTAAAGCCCCTTGAACAGGACCCTTCTGAAAAGCGCGCCAACAAAATGAGGACAGAAATCTTATGTTCACATTATTTCCTCTCATGCCGAATAAAGATCCCATAGTCCACTTCTAAACCCCCCAAACCCTCAACCTTAAACCCTGAACACCAACCCTAACCTTAGGGCTTCCAAAAACCCTAAACCCTAAACCCCATGTGGCAGGAGCCAGCTACGGGAGGAGCTAGCGATGGGGCCCTTGAGGCCCGGAGTCCTTTGTCTTACTTGGAGCTTCAGGGTAATTATTACACAATTTCGGGGATTTCGGGTTTCGGATTCAGGATTTAGGGCTTAGGGTTTCGGATTTTGGGTTCGGATGTTGGATTTAGGGTTTAGGGCAATTCAAGCCCTCGTATATGTGTGCCAGAAAACTCAGTTTGAAGGCCTTTGGAGAAGGGTCCAAGCTCCATCCCTGCGGAGATCGATGGTGCCGGCGGGCCGTAGAAGCCAGATTTTGAACATACCACCCTCCTTGAAAGCTGCGCATCTTTTTGTGGAAGTTGGAGACGGCAAAATCCCAGAACGGGAGTTACTCGCGCACTTTAGGGGGCAACTACATCCCAGCCACACCCGGGGGCGAGCACCGCATCTGCAAGGCATATTGTATCAGCTGCCAGGCTTTCCACGACACCTAAACCCTCTAACCTATCCCTTTAAACCCCTATAGCTACCCTATAAACCCTATACCTACCCTATTAACCCTATGAACCCTATAGCTACCCTATGAACCCTATAAATCCTGTAAACCCTATGAACCCTATAGCTACCCTATAAGCCCTATAAACCCTATAAACCCTATAGCTACCCTATAGCTACCCTACAAACCCTATAAACCCTATAGCTACTCCATAGCTACCCTATGAACCCTAAACCCTACGCAGAGCTGCAGGAGGCTGGAGGTGAATCCCAGGTTCCAAGTCCTGAGGTCACAAAGTTGGGGGTCTAGGGTTTAGGGTTTAGGATTTAGGCTTTAGCGTTTAGGGTTTAGGGTTTAGGATTTTTGGGGTTTAGGATTTAGGGTTTAGGGTTTAGGAAGAAAATGGAAACTACAGGGATTATTAGGGATTAGAGGGTATATATCGGGGTTGTATGGGATAATGGAAGCCCCTGACCCCAACCCTGAAAACCCTAAACCCTTACCCTATGCTGCCTCTCGGCATTGACCCTCGACTTGTCCACTGACCCCTCATCCTGTTATCCTAGATACCCCAGTGGTACCCTTTTGCCCTTTTATTTTGGGGTCTCCTTATTAAAGCTGAATAGCAGGAAAAAGGGTACCCTTATCATTAATGGGTTACTGGGGAACCTAGTATCCGTTCAGGGACAAACCCTCGACCGTGTACAATGAAGCCCAGTATACGATCCGGATGCCCTAAACTCTTGAAACCCCACACCCTCAACCCTCTATCCCAGACCCTAAACCCTAAGCCCTGTACCCTATACCCTGAACCTTTTACCCTAGACTCTAAACCTCTAGACCCTGTACCCTTGTTTCAAAACCCCAAATCCTCATTTAGGCCAACTGGGAGTTTCTCAACACAACCCCTGAAAAGGACCCTTTAAGGGCCCTATCATCCCTACAGGTTTACGTCTTAGGGATATACAGATAGACATATGTATCCCCAAACCCAAAACCCTAAGACCCCAAGCCGTAAACCCTAAATCGTAAGCCATATCAGATACTTGATGGACACAATCCTGCATGACACGTTTTAGGGTATGGGGTTTTAGGGTTCAACCCGAACCCTAAAGCGTAAACCATAAACCCTAATCCTAAACCTTAAATCCTAAACCCTAAACCCTAAGCCCTAGGGGTGTATCCTTTAAGGCTCATAACCTTGGGTTATGGTCTTGGGCCCCAAACACCCAAGGGAATGGCCAGATTCCATGTTGTAGGGATCCAAACCTTAGGGTATAAGCCGTGAGGGCTTAGGGTTTAAGGTTTAGGGTTTAGGGTCCGAGATGGTTTAAGGTTTAAGGTTTAGGGTTTAGCCTAAGCGCACTACATCATCAAAAGTGATGAGTTTCAGGTATCTACTTTTAAAGGTACTAGCCATGTGCCCTTCATATATATATATATACCCATGTTTGTTTCTGGGGTTCTGACGATTGGCCCTGAATTGGGTTTGTAGTGATTTAATAGGGTAGATAAAACGGCGTATGGATGCTGCACTCGGGAGCGTGCATGTGCTGTAAGGCTTAGGGTCCAGGATGTATGAAATACAAATTTACTATATTGGGGAAACCGTATTCATAACTATACATTCCCATTATGGTAACTTAAATTAAGCTCCTGAACAGCAACCCAGAAAATTGGTGCAAGGTTTCCGCCATCCGTCGCAGGTATATGAGGACCTAACGGCCCGTCCTATGGGCCCATAGGTTCAACCTTGGAATATAGCGCCACTCCCAGGGTTTTGGATTTAGGGGTTTGAAAAGCACCCTATGCTTTGGAAATCCTAGCCGCAATCTAACCCTCTAAACCTCTACAGGTAGCTCCACCCCTACATATGCACATACATATGTCTGTGCATATGTAGGTATAGAGATGTACATATACACTATATATGTGTCTGCAACCCTCACAAAACCCGACAACATGACCACCCTAAACCCTAAACCCTAAATAACCCTTTTTAAGGTTTTTGGAAAAAGGTTCCGGCTGGCGACGAAGTCGACGCACTGCTCGCAGCGGCGGAGGCCGCGGGCGCCTGTGCGGCTGCAGAGGACTTCTTGGTGCAGGGTTCACGGATTAGGGAGGTTTAGGGGTTTAGGCTTTAGGGGTTTAGGGGTTTAGGGCTTAGGGGTTTGGGGGTTTAGGGCTTAGGGTTTAGGGTTTTGGGATTTATTTAGCTTTGGGAGTGAGTTATCATAAGAGTTTGGGGTCTAGGAATTTGGGCCGAATCCCTTACCCGTAAAATAAACCCATACATCCCCAAACAATGACTGTCCCCGGATATAGGGTTTAGGGTTTAGGGTTAGTACCACCATACGTTAAGGAGGAATCTTTCTGATCAAGGGAGGGTGGGGAGGCTTGGTGCTAGGGGAAGTGATCAGGTTGGTCAAAGGGCTTAGGGCTGAGAGTAGGGCTTGGCTGTATGGGGCTTTGCAGGGTGAAAGGTTTTTGTTTAGACTGCTCTTTAACATGGGCAAAAGATGACCACCCCAACCCAAATCCCTCCAAATGATGGTGGTTGCATATGAGCTGTAGTCTAAACTCCTTACAGGAGGTTATATAAGGGAGTACATAGAGGACTACTTTAGGGGTTATTAAGGGGAATACTATGAGTTTAGACTCTGGCCCATGTGGGTTTCTAGATGCGAGAAGCATTGTCCAACAGATCCCTGTATTCCTGTAAGAAACATGCATACTGTGCTGTCTACTGTAGATAAGGAGTGCAATATCATTGTGCTTAATAGCATCCCAATGAGGAACCAGTTAGAGGAGTGAGTAGATGCGTATATAGAAGGTCTCTGGGTTTAAGCTTTGGCTGCCAAGTTTCAGGATTTTCGGGTATAAGGGTTTAGGGCGTAGGGTTTGGGGTCTAGTGATTGTGACTTTGGGGTCGGTACGTGGGATTTAGAGTTGAGGGTGCCTTTTTTATGTTTCAGAACTGAAGGGTTGAAAGGAATTCGGGTTGGGTTATAGCTATAGGGATTACAATAGTACCCCCACAAAGGTGCCCCCCCCAACGGTTTAAGGAGCTCATGACGACTATATAGGGCTTAATAAGAACTAATAGGGTTCTAAATCTGGGGGGCACCTTTAGGGGGGGGTAGTATTGTAATCCCTTATATAGTTACAGGGATGGGAATTATCTGGGCAAGTTTCTGTGTAGGCCCCTTGCCCTGCACCCCACGCACCCTCTAATTACGAATATTCCGCCCAGTATAGTACCATTCTTTATATAATGGAGGGACTCCTTGTTCATTTTTTGGCAAGGGGTTGGTAGAATAAATAGAATTGAGCGTTCTAAGGGTTCTGTGGAGTTCCGCATGACCATGGACTGTAAGCCCTGGATCCAACTCTTCCCCCCCCCCTTCTTTGAGAAACCCTACGCCCCTAAACCCCAAACCCTAAACCCCACAACCCTAAACCCTAAACCCCTAAACCCTGAACCCTAAACCCCTAAACCCTAAACCGCTACACGATACCACGATACGCAGGCCGAAGCCTGAATCCGAAGCCTCAAGAACTAAAACCCAAAAGACCCAGTCTCCAGGTTCTGACTGTTTGATGGTTTAGGGTGTAGGGTTCAGGGTTTAGGGTGTAGGGTTTAGAGATCAATTTAGGGTTTAGGGTTTAGGGATCAATGTAGGGTTCAGGGTTCAGGGTTTAGGGTGTAGGGTTTGGAGTGTCGGGGTTAGGGTGGGAAAAGTCCAGAAGCTACAGAAAAGCAGTCAGGGGCTTTATCAGAATCCAACGAATTCAAGGTGTTCTGTAGACGATGTTGAAGCTACACGTTAACTCTCAAGCCTAAAGCCTTGAAAGCCCCAAAGCCTACACTTTCAGAATTTGAGACAATAAGCCTGCGGATCTAAGACTTGTGATGTTTAGGGTCTAGTGTTTAGGGTTTAGGGCTTAGAGTGTACCATTTTTGGCATTGCAGTTTATGATCCCTACGGCACGGTTGCCCTAAACCCTTGAACCCCAAACCCAAACCCCTAAACCCTAAACCCTAAACCCTAAACCCTAAATTGATCCCTAAACCCTAAACCCTAAATTGATCCCTAAACCCTAAACCCTAAATTGAGCCCTAAACCCTAAACCCTAAACCCTAAACCCTAAATTGATCCCCAAACGCCTAAACCCCAAATTGAGCCCTAAACCCGAAACCCCTAAACCGCCCTTGGAGGACTTTGTCGCCGGAGCGCGGCCCCCGAGTGCTTTGTACTGGTCCAACACCTTAAAGGGCGAGGCCCCCACGGCTCCATGCGGTTTGGGTCTTGGGGTTCAGGGGCATAGGGTGTAGGCGTTTAGGGGTTTTGGGCAGGGCTTGTAGGATCTTTGAGGGCCTTACTTTCCCATAAGTTGGGGTTAAACCCTAAGCCCTCCAGGTAGGATTTTAGGAGGGATTTGGGGTTTAGGGATTAGGTTTTAGGGATGAGGGTTTAGTTTAGGGATTAGGGTTAAGGGATGAAGGTTTCGGGTTTAGGGACATCGATGTCTATAAATGACACCTGCATTGGGCCTTCTAAAGTCTATAGATTAATAACAGGATTTTGGTAACCCCAACCCCCAAAATTAGGACCCTGTGACGTGACTATCATGTGATGGTTATAGGGTCCCTATTTTGGGGGTTGGGGTTACCAAAATCTGCTTACTATAGATAGAACTTACATTGGGCATGTGGAGCCCGAGGGGGAAGCATAAAAAGCATTGGGACAAACCCTAAACCCTTAGCCCTACTGCCCTACACCCCGAAGCCCTAAACCCTGAAACCCTTAGACCCTAAGCCAGACCCAAAGGCAGAAATCCTATACCCTCGTACCCTAAACCCTAAGCCCTAAGCCCTGGTTTGGAAATCATCGGGATTGGGCCCAAGGTTGTCGGGCTTTGGTTCAAGGGATTTGGGTTTGGGGTTCAGTGCTTAGGGTTTAGGGGTTCAGGCTTTAGGGTTCAGGTGTTCAGGTTTAGGTTTTACTGTCCCTTGAAGGTGCACCTAAAAGCTATACCTGGACCCCAAAAGTATGTAAAACAATTGCCTTTATGGCTGTTATTCTGGGTTTAGGCCTATTATTCTACATACTTTTAAGGTTCAGGTAGTGGTACATAGGGATAGATGAGGAAAGGTAGGGTTTGCGGTCTAGGGTTTTTCGTGCTGTCGAACATCTCCCGATAGTGGAGAATGAAAAATGGACAATGTAGTGGAACACGGTATATGCAGGATTGTCGGGATGTTCCCTTATTATCCTTATACACATTTACAGAACCATACGCCCAAGACCTCCTGTTAACGGTTCAGGTTCCTGAAATTAGCTGTTCGAACTTTGGGATTTAGGCAGTTAGGGCTCAGCATCTGCGGTTTAGGATGAACAGCTTGAGGGCTTGAGAAATTACCAGCGTTACTCCTTAGCAACCCGTAAGACATATTGTATAATGGTCCGAAGGCCTTTTTCGAATTGTTTTGGCCCGTGCATCATCCCACATGTCCACGAACACTCTGAGCCAAAGACTCCGTACTGCTTTGGAGTGCCCAATTTTGCATATAGAAGATACTAGACATAACGTTACGTACCCCGACAGGGGTAACAAGGTCTGGGTATACTGAAAGTCGTGAAACCTTTTTTGGTGGCCCTATATCTCAGGGGCCGTATTATATACACGAATTTTGACGGCCCTAAACCCCAACCCCCCGCAAACATGAAACCCCAAACCCGAAGCCTCAGATGAGGATCCCCAAGGTGTAAGGTTTCGAGCTGGGTCTAGGATCTAGGGCTTAGGGGCTTTTAGGGGTTTAGTTAGGAGATACGCATAGGGGTATCCGCCCCCCATGTACAGAGTACTATAGGGGCCTAAATAATTGCCAATATTATGGTTCCATATTCCTTGTGTAATTATGGTCTATGGTACCTCAAGTGGACGTCAAAATGATACTGGTAATTATTTAGGCCCCTGTAGTACATATCTTTAAGGGCCTTTGGCTGATCTTGCAGAAGGTAAAAGGCCGTTTTTCAGACATCCTTTAGGCATATGGTTCTGGTGCAAATTTTGGGGGGCATAACCAGAACCGTAACCTAAACCAGGGCGACCCCCCAACCTGGAATTGCATTCTTGGTTAGAATGGCCCTGATCAGGGCGATGATCTGTTCTATAGTACTAGAAAACCTGCCTTTACCCTGAACCTCATCCCTTCTTATCTATCCACATACACACATATAAATGTTTATCGAGAGATGTAGGCTTTCCGCCATGTTCCTATCAAAAGGCCTTCTCCCTAAACCCTAGAACCGTAAAACCCTAAACCCCGAACCCTGAACTAAACCCTAAACCCCCAAATCTAACCTCTACTTGTAGCTACCCCGAAGCCTCCAGTGCGACATCAGGAGGCAGGTCCCGAAGAGGAGCGCAAGCGGTATAGGCATCTCGCACTGTACCAGGGAGTAAGAATTCAGGGGTTTGGGTTTAGGGGGTGAAGGCTCAGGGGGACTTAGTATAATACTTCTACCCGCTAAAACACACATAAAAGGCACAGTTATTCTAATTCTTAACCTACTTACTAAGTCGCCCGAACCCTCCAAGCAAGGGTTTTGGATTTAAGTTTCCTTCCCCCATACAGTAACAGTTACCACAATGGTTTAACAGGGGTGAAAAATACCACTAAACATTCGCCCTCAAGGACAGGTACTATGAGGTGGAATGGGGGGTCACTCGGTCGATGTGAGGCTCTTCATTTGGAGATTGTAGTTTCCCTAAACCCTAAACCCCTAATCCAAACCCTAGACCCTAAATCCCTGAATCCCTAGACCTTCAATCCAAACCCTAGACCCTTAACCCAAAGCCCTAGACTCTTAATCCTAAAAGCCGAAACCCATGTATATAGTAAGAAGGGCCTGGGGTGTGAGATGAGGATGACGGGGTATCTCAGCATGAGGTTCCCATTCAGGAATACCTCAAACCCTGCACCCTAGAACCTAAACCCTAATATACTTGCCATTTTACAATCTACCAGAGGGATCTGGCCCCCTGGTAACCCTAATGCTGACAGTAGCTCACCTTTCCATTTCGTCCCTAAGAGGCTCCCCACGCTGAGACACTCCGATAAAAGGTAGCTAGGGTGGGCTGGGGATGAAAGAGAATGGAGAATCAAATGGACAAGAATATGCGAAATGGGTGTGTATCATTAGGGGTTGTACTGGGATGGATATTGGGCCAAGTATACCAAACTCATCCGACCGCACCTCAGTTGGTGGTTCATATAGGAGGGGTCCCCAATTCCCAGACTCTCAGGTTCTGATAGTGCTGCAGAATGGCCAGTTTGCCGGCTTGGACTAACCTGTGCCACGATAGACGTGGGGCTCAGAGATTACAATTTCTGGTGACATATAGAATATGTCAGCAAGCTCCCATGAAAGCCCTACCCCCCAAACCCAAAAACCTAATGCATTTTTCAGCCATCCATACGTGCATGGTCTTTTGACTTAGTATGTCTATCTGCTATCCCCAAGAGCCACTCTTATCAGCCCCATAATCCCTGTTACGAAGTAGACTTACTAAGTCGAGAGCTCCTAAAAAGGACGGGGCAGTGGCATCAAGGTATCAAGGCTACCTCTGCCTTGCCCTAAACCCTAAACCCTAAACCGCATGTCCCATACAGTTTCCTGCATCCCCGTGCTTCTATTAGGGTTTAGGGTTTAGGAATTACCTAAACCACCCAAAATATGTAAAATTATAGCCCTAAACCTATAATAACAGCCCCAAAGGCCATTATGTTGCATACTTTTGGGGTTTAGGTAGGGTTTAGGGCTTTGGAAACCCTAAGCCCTAAACCCCCCAAACCCTAAACCCCTTAACCCTCAGGGTTTAAGGTTTGGGAGGTCAGGGTTAAGATGCCCAGGGGAGATTCCTCAACCCTCTCATCCCCCCCCCCAAACCCTCACCCCAAACCGTACTCCCTTTAATCCCTACCCAAGGGCTCCTATGTAGTTCCCGTTTTAAGTTGGTTATGTTATTTTGGGTAAGGGATTACTGTACAGTATACTACCGAAAAGGAACTAAAAAGGAGGGTCTGGAGAAGCTCGTATCTTGAAGCCCTAATCCCTAACCAGTCAGCCCTTATCCAAATCCCTAAGCACCCGGCCCTTAGCCCTAAACCCCAAACCCCAAACACTAAACCCCAAACCCTAAACCCCAAACCCTAAACCCTTAACCCTAATTTCAAAACCCAAAACCCCAAACCCTAAACCCTAAACCCCAAAAAGACCCTTCCGCAACCGTCTCCGATAGAAAGGCCCACAGGGCTCATGAGCTCCGAAGAAGCGCGGTCGCTTGACTTCAGAAGCCTAAGGGTTTAGGGTTTAGGGTTTTGAATGATGGGTTTAGGGTTTAGGATTTAGTGTTTAGGGTTTAGGGTTTTGAGTTATGGGTTTAGGGTTTAGGGTTTAGGGCACAGGAACTTAAACGTGTTGATTTTAGGGTTTAGGATTAGGAGTTCGGGGCTTAGGGTTCAGGAGTTTGGGAGTTTGGGATTTGGGGCTTAGGGTTTAGGATTTTGGGAGTTTGGGATTTGGGGCTTAGGGGTTTAGGGCTAAGGGTCATTACAACCCATTTAAGCTTGTCCTTATAACTTAATTGTGAACCACAAGGCCAAAAATGTGGTTTTAACTTAAAGGGTTACTTGGAGGTTCAGGGTAACCAAAAACCATGTATGTCTGGTACTTATACGCCATTTCAAGCATATTCTGGAATTCGTTGAGCTACTAGTTGAGTGATAAGTGCATGTACAATTAGACTGTGATTGCCTTGAGCCCTCAAGCGCAGGGTTCGAAATCTGGGCGTTTCAGTGTTCAGAGTTTTGGGATGAGGTGGGCTTGGGATTTAGGATTTACCCTAACCCCTAAACGCTGGGGTTTAGGGGACTGGGATCCGGGTCTGAGTTGACTTCAGCTTCTTGAGGGTTCCTGGCTTCTGTGTGTCTCATGGGACTTATTGTTGAAACCACAAGCCTAGGGTTTAGGGTTTAGGCTTGAGTATACCACGGTAGTTTTGGGCTCAGGGTTTGGGGTTTAAGTTTTAGGTTTTAGTGTTTGGGGTAATTCCCGAGGTAAGAGTTACTGGGGATCATGCAGATGTTTAGTATTAATTGGGGAAACTCTTAACTCCATCTGTAGCCCTATGTGTGTACATAGGGTCGTAAGCCCAGATAGGTCACGAAGAAGTCCCACACTAAACCCTTAACCCTACAACCCTAACCCCAACTCTAAATTTGCAGAGCTCATAGTGCATGGAGTTACTGGGTTGCTGTTAAGGAACTTAGATTAAGTTACCATAATGGGTGTATATAGTAATTAATGTGGTTTCCCCAATAGAGTTTAACTTAGATAAAGTTCCTGAACGACTCAGGTCAGGGTGTGGGGATGAGCTAGCACTGAGCGTTTTCGGGGCTTAGGATGTAGGAGTTGGCGTTTAGGCTTCTCAATTGAGTCTTGCTCGAGTTTTACTAAATCCCAACAGGGGATACAAGGAAACAATTCTACGTTTAGGCTTTGGCATTTTTCAAGGTTTAGGAACTTTGAACGCACGAATGTGTTTGTTGTCCAACGGTCGAGCTTTGGAAGTCGGGCCCTCAGCGAAGGCGAGGTGCCTTGCCATGCGGTGGCGTTCAACTGCGTTGCTGTTAAGGAATTTAGCTTTGGCTATAATAGTGCGAAACTCTATATATATATACCCATTATGGTATAGTCCCTCTTAAGTAGAGAGAATATGGGGTATATGGGGATCCTATTATAATATACCCAAAGCCATATTCTATCTATTTAAGGGGGACTACAACTTGATTAAGTTCCTTATAACAGCAACCCAGCCAAGAGCCCGCCGGCTGTCAACCTCCCCTCCTATCAGGAGCAAGTTGTTGCAGAGATGGCCCACCGACTTGGAGATGGACAGCTCAGGTTTAGGGTTCAGTGTTTGGGGTTCAGGTTTAGGGTTTGGGGTTTTGGGTGTGCGATTTGGGTTTTAGGGTGTAGGGTTTAGGGCGTTTGGGGTTCAGGTTTATGGTTTTTTGGCCTGATCTGACGGGTTCAGATGGCCATCAACGAGAAGTAGGGGAAACACGGAGGTTGAGGGTTTAAGGCCTCAGGGTTTAGCGTATAGGTTTTAGGATATAAGGTTTAGACTCTGGGGCTTTAGGGTTTAGGGACCTGCATGGCGGTATGGAGTATAGTTTTAATTAACCCCTTGAAACCACCCCCGCCACAACACAGAACCCCTTACCCCAGACCTGACGGGGGAGCTCCGAACAAGCAACTTGTTAAATGTAATTACTTATGACTCCTATAACTCATATAGTCATATAGTCATCCAAGTTATCCCATTTCGTGACGTTACTTACTAAGTCCCTTGACCCTAAACCCTAAACTCCAAACCGCCTGAACTCTAAACCCAAGAAGAAGTGGTAGCGACTACTAATCACCCAAGGAAGATGGTGCTCGATGCCAAGAAGCCACGCGCAAACTGAACTGGACTTTGCCTGGGCTTGGGCTGATAGACCCCAAACCCTTATCCCTAAACCCTAAACCCCTGAACCCCCCAAACCCCAAACCCTAAACCCTAAACCCTAAAAGACCCTAAACCGGTTTAGGGCGCAGAGTTCAGAGTTTATGGGCTGTGGTGCCGGAAGGGTCTGAATACCTGAATAGTACACAATCTGTGGCCTCATTTGAGCTATGGTCTTAACTCCTTTAAGGGGGTTTATGTATGGGATTATGTAGGGGGCTAGTATAGGGGCTATGAAGGGGGATACTAGGAGTTTAGACTATAGCTCAATTAGGGTTTAGGGTTCAGGCTTCATTTAGGTAGTTGGACCCCTGGCATCACATGCACAAATCTACAAGTTGGAGCGGCGCCACTTCACCCTAAAACCTAAACCCCACAATAAGACCAAACCCTGGAGACCTTGCCCTAAGCCTCCAGCCCAAACCAACAAGCCCCCGCCCAAAAGTGAAAGAGAAAAAACACACATAGTAAACTCTGTATGTATATCCCAATATAATTATATACACCACATATCCCTGGCACATCCCATATATCCGTGTATAGCCCTACCCCACAGACGGCTCGGCCTCGTGATTCGACCAACGGCTCATCTGGTGGAAGGAAAAGAGCGCTTACTGGCTTCAAATAGGGCATGGGAGCAATCCCTAAACCCTAATCCCTAACCCTGAACCCTAAACCTAAACAACTACATTTTGGATACTGCTCCCACCCAGTAAGAGTTGGATAATAATTATCATGTGGTTGTATATAGCCCTTAATGGGACCACTGATATAGACTGTTACTGGGTGGGGGCAGTACCCAAACTACATTATTTGAAGTTTACAGGGGTTAGGGATCTTACACGGCTACATTATTTGAAGTTAAGGGGGGGGAGGGTCTGGGGAGCCCCAGTCTCACTCTCGTGTCCCACGCTCCGAACTTTGCATAAGCTCTGAACCCCGAAGTCTAAATCCTAAACCCTGCACCGTAACGATACTACAATTTAGTCATGAGGATTACTATTATGAGTCCACTTGGGCTCTATCCTACGCACGTGTCGGACTCAAAGGGCAAACTTACCTAGTAAGGCTGCTATTAGGGTAATTTCGAGATTCATGTTTCATCATATTTTGAAGGTCACTATAGTCCTGGAATATTTCCCGACTCGAATGGTTGTGTGCCTCAAAAACAAGACAAGACTCATGGGCCCCAGTTTTGGGTTTAGGGTGTAGACACTTCCGCTGCCCACTGATGCGAAACAGATCTATAATGGTAGGTTGTTAGGTGAGACCCGCAAAGTTCCAGTCTTGCGGCGTGGGAGTAATTGCGTACTCGTGTTCCAACAATTTGGCTTCTACTGCCCGAGTTTAGGGCCTATCGGTAAACCTTGACCGTTAAGCCTTTTTTCGAAACCCTCCGAACGCCGAACCCCCACATCCCTTAAAGTCTATTGTAGAAGCCTGGATGCCTGAATAAGTACTGTCATTCCCTGACAGCCCAAATCTATCTGTTGTATCATATGTCCCCATTTAGGGTTTAGAGTTTAGGGGTTTAGTCTTAGTCTTATTATTGAGGCCCCTATACACAATCCCTATAAACTCCGTCCACTTAATGTTGCTAATGCTACCTGTTCTTGACCATCTGATGCTCTTAGGCCCATAAATTACGCCACCCTAAACCCTAAAGCCTAAACCCTAAACCCTAAAGCCTAAAGCCTAAACCCCAACCTAAATCCCTAGTGCGATCCCTGAGCCCCAAACCCTAACCGCTCAACGATTTAGGGTTTAGGGTTTAGGGGTTAGGGTTTAGGGCTTCACCCTTAACCCCAACTCTTGAACCCTACTTGGATCCCCACGCCCTCAAGCCTAAACTCTTAATGCTAAGACCCAAACCTCCACCTCTACCGTAACCCCCAAACCCTGAACCCGAACCGTAAACATTCAACCCTTAAATCCCAATCCCTAAACACCATTGTCATCATGTAGAAGGTGTGTCCTTACGCGCCCCTATAACCCCATTGAGGTTCCTAAACCCTAAGCCCTAAATCATCCTCAAACCCTAAGCCATAACCCCTTAAGGATCCTATTCCGTAGACCCTAAACCCTAACTCCTTGAGGATCATCCTAAACCCTAAACCCTCCCTACATCAAGACAATCCCCATCATTCCTGTAGTTGTATTCTCTATGATCTCAATACAACCCTAATATACCAAATATACCGTTATCCTAATATGACCCTATATATTCCCAATATCACCCTAAACCCTACACCCTAAACCCTAAAACCCTAAACCTCTCCTGGCAGGCAGAGTACGCCCTGCTGTCAGATTTCGAGCGAATCCGGCGGCGGGAAGCGGCCCTGCAAGCAGAGGCGCGCCTTCTGGAAAGGGTTTAGGGGTTAGGGTTTTAGGGTTTAGGATTTAGAGTTTAAGCTTCAGCATTTAGGGTTTAGGATTTAGAGTTTAGGGTTCAGGATTTAGAGTCTAGAGTTTACGGTTTAAGGTCCCGCATGTAAGCCTTACATAGCCCTTGCATAGTCCTAGTGTCCCCATATAAGCCATATAGAGGCGTTATGTAAGGGTACCCGCCTAGTAGCTACCCACCTGAAAACTCCTTTAACTAAACCCCAAACCCTAAACAGTTAGGGAGTTGCGTAAAGGGAATATCGGGTTCAGGGTTGGAAAGGTATGTGGGGAGTTATAGGCTTTGGAGCTCTAGGCTTCAGGGATATGATTTGGGTTCAGGATTTAGGGTTTGGGTTTTAGGAGGGTTTAGGGTTTAGGGTTCAGGTAGATGGGTTTGGGCTTTAGGGCGTAGAATGTACTGAAGGTTTAGTGGCCAGCACCTCAACAATATTCAAGTGCAGGTTTTGGTGTTCAGGATCGCAGGATTGCGTGTAGTGCGCAGGGTGCTTTGGAGTTATCATGGGGTTACCCCGTGCTACTCTCCCAGGTTACCCCGCAACTAGGTTTGATTAGCAGTAAATAGCCTTGAACGATCCTAGTTGAGAGGGAATCTAGGGGGTAGTATAGGGTGGGAGCAGGTAGGTCTACAAGGTATCCTAAAAATACTGTCGTTTCCAGAAATAAGGGACCCCAATACAGACCCCAATGTATTTATCCCTTATTCTTATTGGGACTCCCTAAGCCCTATTTGCAATGCCAGAGACCTACATTTTTACGGGCTATACGTAATGATACAGTAATTTTGGGGTAGTTACTACGAAGCTCTACATAATTGGTGTTACTAAGCCCTAAACCCTACCCTGAACCCTAAACCCTACACCTGCAAACCCCAAAAACGGGGACCCAGGGTCCCTGTAAAGCTTAAACCCTAAACCCTATAACCCTGGGTTTAGGGCTTAGGGTTTAGGGTATAGCATTCTAAGCCCTACACCCTAAAACCTAAACCTTGACCTACTGTATCCCACAGGCCAGGAAAGCTGCGAGTGAACCCAAAATTCTCGGCACTTTCCTGCTTAAGGGGTCTAGCGATTTAGGGATTTAGGGGTTTAGGGTTTAGGTGTTTAGGCTTTGCGGTTCAAGGGCTTAGGCTTTAGGATTTAAGTGCTTATGTTGTGGGGTTTTCAACTATTCGGGGTTGCTTCTCGGGGGTCTCCATACTCAGGATCATCGTATTTTTGGTTTTATACTGGAGTCCCCCAATTCCTAGAATCTACCATGTCAAGATGGGAACTGCAGTGCTGACTTGCGCCACCTAAGAAACTTATCCCAAACACTCTGAGTCCTAGACTGCTTACACAGACCCGACGGTTTGGTGTAGGTTGTTTAGGGTTTCAAATAGTGTTATAGAGTTTAGGGTAGGGTTTCTAGATTTAGGTTAAGGCTTGTGGGGGGCTGCTGCCAGCATTCGTAGTCTAATGCTGTGGCAGCAGTATCCCTGAACCAAGTGCACCTCCAACACTTCCACGCATGGTCCTTCGCCCGGAGCATCATCCGGCCAAATCTAGTGATCATCGCGGGTCTCGAAGAGAGAACACTCGTCATAGGAATCGTAGTCGTAATCGTAATGATAGCAATACCACTAATACTAGTAATACCCCTAAACCCTAAACCCCTAAATCCGGAACCCTAAACCCTAAACCCTAATACTAGTACTAGCAAGCAGTTGGCTGCAGCCGCTTGCTTTCGGCCTAGACAAAGTCCCCACGACTTGCAGCGAGCGAGGAAGGAATGGCGAGCGCTGGATCAAGGTCAATGGGTTAGGGTTAAGGTTAAGGGTTTAAGATTAAGGGTAGAAATTAAAGGTTTGGGGTTAAGGATTTAGGGTTTAAGGTGGCAGGATTTAGGGTTTAAGGTGTAGGGTGTAGGGCTGGTGGCTAGTAGGGTATATGGAAAGATTTTATATAGGGATTATTCATGAATATTCCCTACTAACGACCAGTAAGATTAACTTATCTACTAAGTCCCCACGACCCTCCGCGTATCCTATGTAGACCTCACACTGCTACATGGAAGTCCCTGGGTAGGTGCACCTAGTGCTAAACATGCCCCAGTGCAGGGTTGGAAATGTCAGAGGGGAAGAACCCAAAAGGTGAAGACCTTTCGGTTGCCCTGTATAATCCTCTTCCCTGAAAATTCACAGCCCCCCCCAACAACAAATGCACAGGTCATCATATATTAGGTGGAATAGTTGTCATTTGAGCTAATTCAGGCTCTAAGATTCGTGCTTGAGAGAGCCTATGTAAGGTTGCTTTAATATACTGGTGAGCATGCCATGGTGAATGTTTATAAGTCCATATTGTACCTTTTAGTAGCACACCTACTGCGGCAGGAGGATGCGGCGCAGGACAAAAAGGAGGAAGAGAGGCCGACGATCCGGGGTTGGGTGGAGGGTTAGAGTTGCTTTGGGTCGGCCCCTGGGACATTTCGTATGTTCCTTGATGGCTTTAATGGGGGCTCGGACAGTTTTCAAGGGTTCCAGGGGCCAACCCGTGCAGGGGCCAACCCGTGGGGATTAGTGTATGGAGGTTCAAGGCTCAGGGTTTAGGGCCTAGCGTTTAAGGTGTTGGGTGCTCTGTAAGTTTTAAGCTTGTGGTGGTCGGCGGGGGTCCATCGCAGTACTACCACAAATATATTCTCCAACCAAGTGTCTCCTGCATCACTTACAACTCCCGAAGCTTGAGTTAGGCTTGCCAGTCGAAATGAAAGCAGAGCATCCGAATAGAATCCATAGCTGTCCTCAGCTCCAAGGTAGTCTAGCTGCAACGCCGCACTCTCATTTTAAAAGCTGGCCATGACGGGGGGAAAGGTTGTATTGACTTTAGCTACTGAGAGATGGCACTTGTCGGCCTTCAAGCAACGAAAATGGTGATGGAGATCGACTTGCAGAAGTGTTTTGGGTAGGGGCTGGGGCGGTTGAGCGCCGGAACGCCAACCTCGCCTGTGAAAGATCCAAGCTCCTGGGTTTTAGGGCTTAAGGTTTAGGGTTTAGGGTTTAGGGTGCTTACCCTAAGGCTTTAAGGCCTCATCATATCAGGCTTTTGGGCGATTTTGAGCCTTAGGGTTAGGGTTTAAACAGGGTACCTTCATGCGGCGAAGCACGAACATTTGCAGGGCACGTGGAGCTTTGATCTTGGAATCGCGAGGCAGCTGCCCAGTGGCAACATCATGCTGCTGCTATGGGCCCCTACAGTACATTCTCCACCACAAGCTGAGGATTGTTGGGGATTATCAGGGCATCAGGCTTATTGCGGCATATTGGGGGGGCCCTTGGTAGTCCACTGGAAGAGGTTTTCCTAAGCAAAAGGAGTCACGAAGCTTTCGCCCGTTAGGTCCGTAACACCATACCTTAACCCTTAACCCGCCTCAAACCCTTCCCAAATCCATAACCCTTCCCTGGAAATCTTTAATTCCGAACCCTGCTGCGCAGGCTCCCCAATGAAATCCCTAGATCCTGTTTGATAAGTACACCCGCTTTCCCGGTGTCATCCTACATTTCCAAATGTTTCCCAGGTGTTCACACTGTGAGAAAACCAAAAGCACCAAAGCCTTGAATCCACAAGCCTTCCCCTGACCCAAAATTCTAAACCCTAAGCCCTAAACCCAACGGCATGTCTATAACCCTGCCCCAGAGAAACCTAATATTTCCACACATTTCCAAACCTTCCTCTACATCCTCTCCATGAAGCCCCATTCGGGTTCCATGTCAGTTTTATTTATGGAAGACAAACTCCAACCACAAAGCCGTAAATGCCCTAAACCCCAAACCAGAAAAGGAGCGAAAACTTAACACCCGTGCCAGGCAAGTTTCCCAGATCATCACTCGGGCCGCTGTGCTGTCGGAGACTGAGTAATGGTTTAGATTGGGTCACTTCTCCTCTGCGCAACGCAGGTTGGGGTTCAGGGTTTAGGGCTTAGATTTCAGGGTTTTAGGGTTTAAGGCTTAGGGTTTAGGGTTTAGGGCTTAGAGTTAAAGGGCTACTACCTGCTCAACAGCTACTGTGACTGGGAATGACTTGAGTTTACGCTTTAGGCTCTCAGCGGTGCCCACCACAAAGGGGCTATACTTGGAGGTCCATGGTAGCTGGCGGCTTCCAGAAATGGTCTTCCCCCTCCATTTGGGGCTGCCTACAGTAAAGGTTATAGTATATTTATAGTATATAGGGGAACCTAAACCCTGATAGTTATAGTAAACCCTGAACCCTAAAATCTACATAGGGGACCCTGAACCCTGATAGTTAGAGTATATTTGGGACCCTAAGTCCTAGACCCCTAAAGGAAGGCCCCCGTTTCTGGAAATGCACATGTAGGATTCTTCGGGGCTAAGGGGTTTGCGACTAAGAGCTTGTATCAGTGCTTAATATTTTGGCTTAGGCCCTAGTCCCCGCTAAATAGATTTAGGGTTTAGCGATATAGTCCCCCTTAAGTAGTATTATATGATACTCAATGCCATATTCTATCTACTTAAGGGACACTATAGACCCTAAACCCTAAATCCTGAATCCCAAACCCTAAACCCTAAACCCTAAACTGCGTTCTGGAAGTTCAGGGTTTAGCTCGTAGGGTGTTCAGGGCTTTCAGGTGAGCTATCGGATGCACAAAAAGGTAAGAAACACTACAAATACGCAGGGTTTAGGGTTTAGGGTCCCTTAAAAGCCCAAATCTATTCAGACAAGTATTCCCATACTCACTTAGGAATCAAAATATATTGAGACAAATAAATCTTCCCTGGAGAGCCCGAAAAATATTTTTTCGCAAGACTTTGACTCAGACACGTAGGGCGCGCGGGTATTTAAATGTTGGGGGAAGGCCTGCCAACAATCCAACAACACCCCATGATGATGTTCCTCCCTGGAGCATCCTTGTTATGCCCGATTTTGCTAGAAGTTGTTAAAAATTGCCAGTTTGCCAAAACCATCCGGATGCAAGCATACAGATAGGCTATCATGGGCATCAGGCGGGAGACCCGTGCATTAAATCCGAATCACCAAGATCTTGTCTTGGGTGTATGCAAAGCAGAGAAGGAAGGAAACAGAAAAGAGAATGGAAGCTATTATTATTGGGGATTAGCCTGCTGACTGTTTCTAGTGGAAAGAGAATTCCTACAAAATCCTTATATAATATATTCTATTCATCCCTTCTAACCACCTGTAAGCTATGTAAGGACTACAAGAAGGATCGCTTTCTTAATTCCTTGCTAATCAGAGGTAAGCTTTGGCAAGTCCGAGGTGGCTCGAATGGACGGGCTTAGGGTTTAGGTTTCGGGTTTAGGGTTTAGGAGTTAGGGTTTGGGGTTCAGGTCTAGTCGGAATACGGGAACATTAACATAGGGCTTATCTTCCGTTCTTCCTTAACCACCAGTGAGTAAAACCTAAACGCAACATATGCAGCTCTGTGGCAAGACCTGTGGCAATCGACTCCTGGAATCTTGGATGGTTACTGCAGGCGCCTAAACCCCAAACCCTAAACCTTAAACCCGAAACCCCAAACCCCAAACCCTAAACCCTACACCCTAAACCCCAAACCCTAAACCCTAAACCCTACACCCCAAACCCTAAACCCTAAACCCGGACCAACTCGGGGACCCTTGCATAAGTATAGTGTTTAGGATTTAGGCGGTTTAGGGTTTAGGGGTTTAGGGTTTAGGGTTTGGAGTGCAGGGTGTGGGGTATGTATTGGGTTGGGCCCCCACCCACTCATAGTGGTATACTAGGAATATACAAGGACCCTAATAGAACAGTACCACTTGTGATCACTATTAATGGCTGGGCCAACCTAACGTATATACCTCAAATATGCCTCAAAATGGTATTGTTGATTAACCAGACTTTTACATTGCCTGCGACCCGATGATGCTCATTGTTGTGATTGTGTCTATGTTTTTTCTTGACAACCCCTGAACCTCAACCCTAAACCCTAAACCCTAACCCCGGTAAACCCTAATCCCTAAACCCTAAACCCCAAACCCTAAACCCCAAACCCTAACCCCTAAACCCTAAACCCTATTCCTAAGAAAGCCTTAGCCCTGATCCACATTGAGCCTCAGATTCCAAGCCATACCTTCACCCCCGGAGTCTAAGGGTAGAAGTATGGGGATTCTAGGGACCCTAATATGGGCCCTTAAGTTATATTGGGGTTATATTGAGGTTATATTGGGATAATGGAAAAGAAAATGGAAACTCCTATTTAGGGTTTAGGGTTTAGGGTTTAGGGGGATTCTAGGGACCCTTAAGGGTACTCTTTGGGTATATAGTAGGTATATAAGGATCCCAGGGTTAAGGGCCCATACTAGGGGCCCATGGTTTTAACCTTAGAAAGAGTAAGCAAAGTGATGCCCCCAAACACAGGTTTATGGTTTCATAGGGGATACTGGAAAAGAAAATGGAAACTACTATAATGGGGGTATATAGGGTTTAGGGTTTATGGTTCAAGGTTTCGGGACGTAGGGTTGAGGGGTTTAAGGTTTCGGGTTTCGGGTTTTACAGCCCCAATCCCTAAGCTCTACTGTAGACCTTTCTTAAGAAGGGGAATTTTGATACCCCAACGGTTAACATTGGGACTCCACTATAGTATATGATACTTATAGCGCCCTCATTGTAAGAGTTGTGGTATTTAGATTCCGCCTATTATTGCTGTGATTATTTGCTACGTCTAACCCAGTTGAAAATGTCCAGCTGTAAGCGGGCGCATACTTTTCCGAACCTCCAAGACCTAAACCCTAAACCCTAAACCCTTCACATCCCATTTCCGCCTAAAAGGGAGGTAGCAGTTCCTTGCACGACTCCCAAGGCGGGATACCATCTGCAAGCAAGTCATCGTCCAGCTCACCACTGGCGCTTCTTGGCTTCAGCACACATGTAAATGAATTTCACGGTTTAGGGTCTAGGGTTTAGGGTTTACTGCTTGGGGTTTATGGGTTCGGGGCTGGAGAAATAAGCAGTGGGGTTTGTATAAGGCGTTTAGGATTTGGGTTTTGGGTTTAAGCTTCAGGGTTTTGGGGGTTTGGAAACGACCGTTTCTAGGGTTTTCTGGTTTAGGGCTTATATTGAGAGACTCCGTTGCACATCTCAACCATCGAGCACAGAAGCAAATCATGCAGGGCCTGGTTTGTCTTGAAAAGGGTTGAGGGGTTTAGTATATTGCAGTTTCTAAGGTTCAATAGGATGATATAAGCATGTATTCAGGCCTCTAGATTACCCAGCCAAGACCCTAAATCTGAGCATCACACAAAAGATCTTGATTGGATTTGTTTCTGGCCTTGCAAAGAACAGGTTTGTGGCTTTGTCACCCTACATCTTGGATGGTTTAGGGTTTAAGGTTTAGCACGCTCTGTTGCTTCAAGTGTCCGCATATAGCATATAGACCCTCAACTGCTATGATCGTAACTATACGTACCCCCAAAAAAAGGGACCCCTATTTTTTGTAGAGATAGAAACCCTAAACTCTCATCCCTAAACCCGACAGAACCCCTGCATACCCCCTATACACCCACCCATATCCCCATTACGGGGACCCCTTCACCATGTCATGGCAAACCCCAAGGTCAAGCTCCAGCACTGCACGGTTTCGGGCTTCGGTAAGCCCTATGAAAAACAAAGCCCCTAATCTTGGGTTGGGCCGCCACCCGCTAATAGTGGTACAGTAGGAACATGTTAGGACCATAATATAATTACCATTACGTCTTGTGGTCACTATTAGTGGGTGGGGGCCCAACCTAACCCTAATCTCTAGAGCCCCAAACCCTCAGCTTCAAGTCGCTTACACCCCAAATCATTGATCCCAAACCCCAATCCACCTGTCCGAGCAGATTTTTGTTTGGAGATATTATAGTCCCAATAAACAGAACTCTATAGCAAGACATTGTTTTGCTTGGTTCAAACTTACAAAAAAGCACAGAAAAAATCCTAAACCCTAAATCCCTAATCCTAAGCACCCCGAATCCTAAGCGCTCGAACCCCCACACCCACAAACCCCCACACCGAACTGACCCCAGCATAACCCCTATATACCCCCAATATATACCGTGTTATACTGTACGTAGTAGTTTCCATTTGATTTTCTAGTATCCCTATATTACCCCATATATAACTCTAAACTCCTAAACCCTAAACCCTAAACTCTTATATGACCCCTTGACCCCTGGAGATGTCCGACTGCTTCCAAGGCTCCTCCGATGAGGTTCGTCACCCCCGGCTTCATCCTGCCACACGGCTTCGCCTGAAAGACTTCGGGATTGAGGATTTAGGGTTTACCTAAACCCCAAAAGTATGTAAAATAATAGCCCTAAACCCATAATAATAGCCCAAAAGGCCATTATTTTACATACTTTTGGGGTTCAGGTTAGGATTTAGGGATTAAGGATTAGGGTTTGGGCTCCTAGGGTGGGAAAGTAAGAATTAAAAGAAAAGACGATCAGATGAAAAAAGGCATGGAAACTGCGTCCGGAAAGAGGCATAGAGAGATTGTAAAGTTGAGTAATAGCAGGCTTGTAAAGGAAATGGTGTCGGTGATCATTCAGGCTATTACACTGGGCCACTAAAGCATGTAAGAGGTACATCCTACCAGCTACCAGAGTCAACGAAAAACAGGGGCAAGAGGGTGATGATCGGAATCTTTTTACCTTTGTTTTAGGGGCTGCGCATCGGAGGCTATACGGCTTCACGGATGGGGGTTTGTGCTTTTGGGCGTGGGGCTACTACAGTAACAGAAGCATCTGCATCAATTAAAGTGATGGCTTTTTGTTTGGCGGGCAGCTTTGTTGATACTTGGCGGCTGTCTGCGGGTTCAAGCGATTAATTAGGTAGCACGCGGGAACTAGGGGACTACCCTCCTGTAAGCTACTTACTGAGTACCCTTACGAAACCCTACAGTCTACCCTGCACGGACCTCGGACTTGGGCCATCTTCTATCCCCAGTATCAACCTAGCCACCCCTCAAGTAAAGCTGATGAACCCCTTAGAATCGTAGAACCATAGGGTCCATCAAGATAGACCGGGGGATGCTAGAAGCCCGAAGCCCGAAAAACCATGTGAACTCCCAAACCCTAAAACTCCACTCGAGAGAAATAGGAAAAAATCCTGAGCCCCTGCACCTTAGAAAAACAAACCTCAGAAACCCCGAAGTTTTACACCCTGACCTCAGGTACATCGGCAGAACTCGGAACATGAGTCAGGCGCGAACAACGGCACAGTGATGGAGGTTTAGGGGATCGGTCCCTTTGAAAGGTTCATGGGTATTATATGAGCTACTGTCAATTAGCCTTACCAAAGGGACCATTAAGGGTGGACATAGGGGGCTTATTAATTGCAGTTTAGTAAGTCCCTAAAATAGTCCCTAAGAAGGAAGCCATGTCCTTTGTAGGGAATATGGATAGCAGCTCATTATATGGAGGTTGCACAAGGTGGAAGCCCAGACATTATGTTTTGGTTTACAGTTCAGAGGCTTTAACAATGCATTATACTGTCAGGGCCATTCAACTAGCATAGGTTTTCTGGTCCACAGAAGTAAACGCCACAACCCTAAACCCCATTTTTGGATCCCTGAAGTAAGATTCTTCCTAAGACAGGAGGGACTGAGGAAGGCCCCGGATTTCCTGCATGAATGGTAGGTAGGGGAAACCAATTTATTACCTAATATTATCTTATCTTCCTGCACACCTAGTACCTTACAAAACCCTGTTGTGCGTTTCGTGATGTACCTACTCAGTTTTCCAGACTACCGCTGTAAAGCTGAACATGCAATGTCTGGAGTGGCGTTAAGTGAGAGGAAGTTGATAACCCCAAAGCCCTAACACTAGCATCCTACAATTCTCTTATGATTATGACAAGGCCCCAAATTACTGGTTGGGGTTACCCCAACCCTTTTGTATACCACTAGATAATCCCGATGCAACTCTATAGAATCCCTATAGAGTCCTTATATACCCCTCTATATTCCGTATGTAACCCCTATGCTCTATTCATTATAGGGTTTGGGAGGTGTAGAGTTTTCAGCTTAGCAAGCCGTCTCGGATTCAGGTTTGAAACTTCTGGGTTGGACCCTAAACCCTAGACCTTAAACCCTAAACCCCAAACCCCCCCAAACCCAAAAATCGTTAAGGATTAGTGGGTCAGGTTTAAGCAATCCAGGTGTTGTGTTTGAGGGCAGAAGTCTTGGGTTTGGTGTCTAACCCCTAGGGTTTAGGGTTTAGGGTAGCAGCATGAACATCTGGGGTCCTCTTCCTATGAATAGTGGGAGCGTCGAGGGGGCTATAGTAGGGTTTGCGTGGGGTGGAAGCTCTAAAAATGATAACGGAGAATCTACTGGAAAACTCATCCCAAGATGTCATGAGCTTCCTGGCCCCGACTGGAAATGGCAAAAGGTTGATCGAGCAATGCTCAATAGCGGTTGCGGCCACATGCCTTCAGAGGACGTGGCCGCCTTTCGGATTCCCTCGGAATGGGACCATCACCTCTAGCAGTTTGTGGACGTGGGTCTTCAAGCCACTTTCTGGGACATCAAGAACCCTAAGCCCTAAACCCTAAACAGCTGGGGTTCATAAACGCCTGAACAATTACAGGTAGACTTACCTGATAACCTTGCTGTAATTATAGTAGTGTATAACCGAAACCTGCTCTACAAGACCCATTCTCTAAGCCCTCAAACCCTAGGACCTCAACCCGAAAGCCTAGAACCGCCAACCCCAAACCCTAAAGGTTCTACGTATAGTCTAAACTCCTTGAAGGGGGTTGGACAGGGGATTATCTAGTAGGGCCATGTTATAGGGGTTACTAAGAGGGACACTAGGAGTTTAGATTAAAGATATAGCTCATATACACACATATATATATATATCCTTTCTCTCCCTCTGTATTCCTACACATCGCTTTGAAGCATCCCCTGAAATCACCCTGAAAACGCCTTAAACCGCAAACCCGGAACCCCATAACCTGAAACTCTAAACTATAATATATATACATATATATACATATTCGTATATATATATATACATATCCTTTGAGGTGTCCCCTAGAATCCCTTCAGGTGAGCCCCGTGTTTGTCTTCCCAGACAAGTTCGCTGTGCAGCTGCCCCAGACACCGGGGGATACACGAGTTATATAGGGACTTGGAGTCTTAAAAAAGGGGCTTAGGGTTCAGAGTATTCAAGGTTCAGGGTTTAGGGTATATAGGGATAGCAGTGCGCTTATATGTAGGGACTTGGGGTTACCAACGGGTATAATCCTCAACCCTAACCCTAAACCCCAACCCTAACGGGGTTTACAGGGATGTAGAGGGATACATATGGTGTGAGGTCTTCAGAGCTCTAGGGTTTGGAGCTTTCAGGATGTTAGGATTTGGGAGTTCCAGGGTTTTGGGCTTAACGAGTTGAGGTAAAGGGTTTCAGGGCCGCAGAACTTAGGCCGGGATATAAGTCTTTGTTTGAGGGATGTATGATTTTGGAGTTTTAGGTTAGGTGTTGAACAGACATCTTAGCGGGTTACTTTCGATCAAACTGAAGAAAAACTGCAAGGAGTGTCGATAAAAACTGTCCTGCCAAAGGCTCTTTGGGGGATTTCATGCTAGTTCGGGCAAGGGTTGCCAAACCTCCAAGCCGTAGCTGCAGTAGCTAGACCTATCCAGGTTTCTGCAAGACTTGTTGGGCTCTTACAGTCTAGCGCCTGAGATTCGCGGGTTTGGCTACCCCAAGAAGCGTTACAGAAGCAACCCTAAACCCTAAAAAACAACTAAACCCTAAAACCCTAAACCCTAACCTCTAAGCTCTGAACCCTAAAGCCC
>CAJNIZ010047497.1:1495-36032 GCA_905231905.1 Symbiodinium pilosum | reverse complement strand
TAAGTTACCATAATGGGTTTAGGGTTTAGGGTGACCATAATGGGTATACCTAGTAAATAATAGGGTTTCCCCAATATAGTAACTTAATTTAAGTTCCTTAACAGCAACCCAGACAAACGGCAGACTGAAACCCCTAAAACCCTAGAACATGAACGGGCTCCCATCCTAAACCGCCGCTCTCCTGGTGGTGCTGGCATTGGAGCTCATCCAGTCGCTTCATCTGGTCCTCATAAGACTCACACAGCACTGCAGGGTTTAGGGTTTAGGGTACAGATGGTTAGGAAGATATAAGACTGGAAAAGACATCGAAGCTACCCTATCGAATATCTACTGAGGAGTTAGAGTGCAAATTTCCAGGATTGTTTTATGACTCTGTTTTCCATATGGCTAGCCGTCCAGAATGCCTAAGGTAAGGAGGCAGCAGCGATCCTGTGCATCTGCCTTCAAAAATCCCTTCGGTCAGGGTTTGGGGTTTAGGGTTTGGGGTTGCGGCCTGTAGGAATTTCTGCAAAGCGTGGATCCCTTCATGATCGAGGGCTTTGAAGCATCAAATGTGTATGGCGTTATATGATAGTTATATGGATCTCCCAAAAAATGGAGTTAGAGGTAACAGATTAGGAAAAAGTTTGCAAACTTACCCTGAATGGAGGACCCCTGGTTTTGCAAGACTCCCTTAGCCTCATCGTGCGGGAGGCTGATAGCTTGGTCCACCAGGTGGCACATCCCGGGACAAGCGCTAGCGCAATCCGGCAGATGCGTTATCCTGAATATGTTTTGTTTTTTTTGAGCGCCTCTTTTAACCCGCATATTCCAGCTGGTAAAGTCCAAGACGGACAGGCGAGGATCAAGCCAAGAAGGCACAGTCCGTGAAAAGGTACTCAGCACATTGCTCTGAATATGGTATAGGGTTCCGGGTTTATCTTCTAAGTTTGGGCTTTGGGGTTGAGAGTTTCGGGTTTTGGAATTAACTTTTCTTGGGTTGAGGGTTAAGGGTTGAAGGTCTAAAGGCGGGTGGTACGCAGGCAATGGAGGAATGGATCCCTATAGTAAGCCCTTAAACCCTAAACCCTCAACCCCCTGTTGCCTTCCTGCATTCCCTGCAGTCCGCTTTGGGCCAAAAATCCAGGCTTGAGGAGACCTCATGCAATTGTGATACAAAACGTTCCCCTCAAGTAGCTTTGGGTATATCATTATCAGATCCCCAGAACCCCATATTCTATCTACTTAAGGGGGGCTATAACCTCCCCCCTGTTAGTTTCAAGTGCGATATCTGCAGGTCGACAGGTTTTCTCAACAGTACTAAACCTTCGTTGCACAGCCAACTCTTTTGCACGGCCAGGGGCTTTCCGGTCCGCACACCATAGTTCACAGCGTACGGACAGACTTCGAAGGCGTCCGCCGCCACCAGCAGAAGCAGCGCACAATGGTAGCGAGCCATGTCCCCGCACGGCAATTCAGAACCTCTTCAAACTGAAATCTCTGCTTAAGCCTGAGAAGCCGCGGTTGCACATGGCCAGGTCTGTAGATCCTAGAGCAAGGCAGACCGCAATACATCAATCACGCCTCAGCAGGAACCGGGAAGGCACTGCAAACTGTCATTACATGAACTTCTCCATCCTCGGCCCCTCCCATTTGACCCTTACTTCAAACAGGTTCCCTAGAGTGACCACCACCAGGTACGCTTAAACCCAGGTGGAACATCATTGCCGGCTGCTTGGTTAAGGGCCTCCTAAATCGTAAACCCCCTAAACCCCAAAGCCGAAGCCCTAAACCCTAAACCCTAAATAGTAGTTGCCATTTTCTTTTTCAGTATCCCAACATAACCCCAATATGACCCCAACCCTCCCCTTCAAGAAGATATGCTAAAAGCCCTTGGACCAATAGCCCGGGCCTGCAAAGGTCAAGAGGAGCTTCCAAAAAAAAAAGTCCCACACGGGCTTAGGGTTGAGGATTTAGGGTTTAGGGTTTAGGGTTTAGGGTTGAGGGTTGAGGGTTTAGGGTTTAGGGTTTAGGGTCTGGAGCTTAGGGTTTTAGGGTTGAGGGTTTCTCTCCTGGACATCCCAGACCCCGAGGACCTGAGGTGGAAAAGCCGAGAAGCCCTACACCCCAAATCTTGAGTTGCAAGGGCAACTATGTGCGCACATAGCTAAAGGGGCGAGGGCCCCATAAGGATTCTATACACCTGAACCAAAGACATATATACATATGCAAGCATACCCAACTTCAGACCGTAGCTCACATGACTACTAGGGTTTAGGATTTAGGGCTTTACACCTCAACGTGGAGGTCTGTCCACAGACACCAAGTCAGGAGACCTATGATTGCAAGACACACGCAGAGCGATGAGTGCTGGAGGGGCCTAAACAATTGTCAATCTCATTTTGATTATTTGAAGCAAACCCTAAACCCTAAACCCCCAAACCCTAAACCCCTCATACAATAACAACTTGTTTGGCTACACTAACTTGATTCATTATGCCATATTATGCCCTAAACCCTAAACCCTGAACCCTAAACATCCCTAAACCCTAAACCCCAGTGTATATATATATATATATACACACCCCACAGCCTCGACCCAAACCGTGAACTGTAAGACCTCAAACCCCTAAACCCCCAATCTCGAAATCCTGATTTCTAGGGTTTAGGGCTCCAAACCCTGAATGCCAAACCCCAAAACGCTGTAACACTGCTAGAACGCTAAGCCTTCCGCTCACATCCCTGAGTCCACGGCCGCTGGACGGGACTACGACTCAAGCCAGACCGCCTGGTCCAGAAAAGCACAATTTGGGCACATGATTTAGTGTTGAGGCTTTAGTTTTTAGGGCTTGGCGCGGGCAATGGCGTTTCCGACGTAGCTTGCGAAGGTTTATAGCGTTTCAGCTTAGGCAGATTTAGGGTTTGGGTTTAAAGGTTTAAGGTTCAGGGGTTAAGGGCTGAGGGAAGGAAGGATAACAAAACGGCTATCCAGCTTTCTTGCAAATTCAAGGGCTCAAAGGGGGTATGCACAGAAATTGTTGGATTCCTCTCAGTGCATGCATGTAGTTGACCATGACAGACATTAGGGAATCAGGATTAGTATGCAGAGGCTTTAAGTCAGATTTTGCTCTAGTACATACAGCAAGTTTACAAGGACCTTGAATTCATACTATTTGTGATGTTGAGGCTGAAACATTACAAAAGATAAGCAAGCAGCTGGATGTGCCGTCCCAAGTTGGGACACTTCAGAATGCAGGGGGCGAAAGATGCGCTTAATTCGTTGTCCGGCAGATTTTTTAAAAATCCTCTATGTCAAACAATCTTCAAAACAGTGAAAATATGGGAAATCCATGAAATCCCTCATCAGTCCAGATGCTTCGGATTGTGCGACATTGGAGTTTCTCAACCTACAGGTTCTTTGAGGGACCCTGTGAATAGGGGCTTAGGGTTTAGGGTTTAGGGTCTCTTTCTGGGACTCCATTCGACTACGGCCCCAAGTACAAATAGACGGGAACTTTCAGATCTGTGAGTTTCAAAAACGAGGGGCCCCAATGCAGATCCCAGTAGGCCATAATCATTATTCTAGGAACCCTAAACCCTATACCCTAAAGCAAGAAAGCGCGCCTAGCTTTCAGAACCTCAAAAAATCTACGGATTCCGCCTTTCATTCCCAAGCTTTCTACCAGGCCTTGCAGGGTGTCTCCAAAAAGGGTGCCTTGAAGGGAGGGGAGAAATGAGGATTCGCGTCCCCCAATCAAAAATGGAAAATGATGTGGTCCCCCTTTCACTGGGCAGCCGTCTTTGCAGGCCCCTTTTTTGGGGTACGTCCATGTTGGCTTGGGGGAGTGCATTAGAAGCTTCGTCTAGGGCTCCCCTTGAAAATTACATACACATGCTTTTGACAAACAACGCCATGGAACAAGCATGGGAGTTCAACATCAGCCTTCGTGGGCTGCGCCCATGGTCGAGGGCTCCGTAATCCGGAAGCATTGCCGAAAGAAAGATGTATCGAGGGAGTGCAGGAGTGGAGCGTGCAGAGTATTGTTAGGCATTGTACGGACTACCCTACACCCTAAACCCTGAAACCCCAAACCCTAAACCAAGGAATCCAACTGTGCCCAAATCTTCCAGACTGTCCTTGACTTGTGGTGATGGGGGCCTGGTAGGCCTGCAATTCTCCATAGCTTCAAAGGTGCCTTTTGGACGTGTTTCTGCAGAAAAAAATTCACAGGTTGGCCCCGGCTGGCAAGGACTGGAAGCCCAAGCGTTTCATGCGAGGACTTCCCTGAGCCGAAAAAAAGCAGGCGGACAGGTCCAGGGTTCTGCATTTAGGGATTAAGGGAGAGTTGTGGATTGGGAATTACGGATCATGGGTTATAGTCCCCCGTAAGTATATTGTAATAAGATCCCCATATACCCCATATTCTATCTACTTAAAGGAGACCATAGGCTGTAGGCATGCAGGATTAGAGCGAAAAGTTTCTGAATTCGGGTCTTGGCATAGGCATGAGTCCAATGAAGGCATAGGGGCTTGGGATTTTGAGGGTCTGCGGTTGAGTGAGCAGCAGGTCCGTGTATATATATATATATACACATGGGTTTAGGGTTTAGGGTTTAGGCCTATCTGCTTTATGTGTATGTACATACTTCTCCACATGTAGGTACATCAAAACATGTACACTAGACTATGTAGTAGAATGATCTCCACATGTCTTGCTGGACTTAGAGTAACAAGGGCGGACTTCATTGCATTTGTTCTGTATGACAAAGCGAGCAATCACAGATTGTGGGGAATGGAACAAGCACCACTTACAGGTCTATGCTAAATTCTACGAGATAGACAGAATAGCTGCCACCAAGAAAAAAAACACAACCTACCCTTGCAACCCTCGCCGTCTTTCTCCGTTCTGGCAGGGCCGAGCTGTCCGGCTGGGTTAACACGCCGTTTAGGTCCCAGCAGCTGATCGCTGCAGTCAGGAGCTCATGGTAAGAGTTGGTTTTGTCGCAGGCTGCCCCCACACCCTACCTGGCAGGGGCTACCTAGAGACGTGGTCGGCTCGAAGGGAGCTGTACTGTAAGTTCTCACATAAGCATACATCTGGCGGGGAGGACTGTAGGAGGGTGGATGCTCTTCACCTCATGACTTCAGAAGGCACTTCCAGCCAGTGTGGCCCAGGACAAGGAGCCCACAGAAACCCAAAGCTTAGGGTTTAGGGTGGGCCAGACCTAAGCTGCCTCAGACTCGAGGAGCTCAATTCGAGGTCTCAGGTCGATCTGGGAGTGCGGGACTGTCGCAGAGATGTGGAGAAAAGCCCAGATGAACAGAACTGAGGCACCCATCCCCCTCTAGTTGAAAATCTCTGAAACGCAATGTCCCCTTTTGGGCAGATTGCAGTATAGACTCCTATAGCCCTCACGGAGTTGAATAAGTTTCTTCTTGAAAGAATCCCCAGGAAAGCGTCAGCTGCCTTTGCTTTGCCGATGTGTATCCCTCGAAAAATTCCGAGGCGGATGTTGACACGTGCTGTGCAGGGAGAGAAGGCACAATCCGCAGAAGTTTGGGGCAGGATTGCTTGATTCTAGGTTGCATGATCTCAAGGAAGAAACCGTCAGGATTTGAAATGAAGACTGCAGGGCTTGATCGCCAGTCACACTGCAACAGCCTCTCCAAGCAGCTGACGGACGAGAGGTTCAACTCTGTACTTAGCAGCTTAGGAGGATACACCCCCAATTGAACTGCAGCAGCTACTTGGATTCAGGGAACTTGAAACATCTACTCCCCGGATTCCGTAGATGGTCTGAAAAGCCCACATTTAAGAGCTTGCCAGTAGTCTAGGACAGTCCAGGAGACATCTTTAGCAAAGCCCAGTCCTCGACATCTGAAGGATGGGTGATCTTCAGCAGCTTTGCAAGATCCGCTCGAGCTTCATACACATGCGGCTGCTCTTTCTGCTGAAGAAGATACACATGTACTCTGCGGTTGAAGAGACCGGCTCAGGTTACATTCAAAGCTTCTTTGGGCCCATGGGCCCTCCAGATCTTCTTCAGATGCCTGGCCACCGGTCTTTCAGGAGAACGAATTGCCGGGCTGCTGGATGCGTTCCACGTCTCACACTTCGGACCTCCGTATGCAGCTTTCTAGGGAGCAAGCTTGCCATGACGAACGCCAGAGGAGCATGCCCGAATCTTGGCAAGCTCATGGTTTGGTGTGTGGAATTCCAGACAGTCAGGTAGCAAGATTGAGCCTTGGGGGACATGGTGTCCAAAATCATGGAACAGTTTACACAGGCCATTGCGCTGACTTGCATGTTGGCATCTCGCTGGGACTCTGCACGCGGAGGAGTCAGTCGAGGCACGCAGCCTTGTTGAAGATCAGATTGGGTCAACGATTGAAGTTCATATGAGAGCGCTGAACAGGTGAGTTGCTGGAGATAGGGTCGGATTTGGATATGCAACGGCGGATAGCTGGACCATAGGGTCACAGCACAAGTTTAGCGTTTGTGGCTTAGGGATGCTGATGCAAACACAGTCTGCCTGGGTGCTGAGACCACCAAGCTAGATCTGGTGTGGCAACCCAAAACCCGATCCAGGAACCAGAACACAGTGAGGCGCCTTCGACTCTTTTCCTGGAGGAGAATTCGAGGAGAAGTTTCTGCGGTACTCTTACCACTGTTTCTATGAGTATGAAGAGTACTGCTAGTCACTACTCCAACGTGGACTGCGCTCTGTTTCCTGCAGAGGGAGTCCGCCTTGTAGAAAAAGGATCCAAATTTAGAGAACTTGGCCACGGCTTGGCAGACTTCCGAGGACAAGCTCGTGCCCACACCTGCTTTGCCAACCACGCTCATCAAGGCAGTAGAGTGCACCAACCCAACCACTGTATATTCTGAAACAGACAGGCTTCTGAGGCCTGCGGATCAGCAAGTTCCTCAGACGCGGAAAATGCTACGAAACAAGAGCTGTCCTTGCCAGAGGCCAGCGCAGCTACACCGAGCAGAGCCTTCGGTCCGGCACAGAGACAACAGAGCCTTTCGCCTAGCATCGGCTCACACTTGGCACAGCATGAATGGCTACCACGGAACATGGTAGCGTAATAGAATGCAGAGCTCTCCTTGCTTTGCCGGTCAACAGGGCAGCATCAGCGCGCAAGCATGCAATAAGCGCGTACAGCGAGCGCACTCGGCAAGCACGTAACGTCAGCGCGAGTTGCCACAAGGATTCTGCATGCCAAGACAGATCATGCGATCACTAGCCAACCCCTCTCGCCCCAGACAAATAGGGGCCAACCCGCTTTGAGCAAGCTTTAGGTCTGTCTATGTTTCCCGGGGATGTTGGAACACCACAGCCTCACAAGAACAAGAGACCCTCACAAGTCTCTCAGAGAAAGCTGCAGTTCAGTTCCATCATGACGTTGTCACAAGGAACCTGCCATCAAAAACGGCGCTGGTTTGCTTCCTTGCTTTTTTGGGGGGAGGGTGCACTAGTAGCAAGACTCAAGTCAAAGACCACGTGTTTTCAAATTCTCTGAGAGCTGCAGAGCAGCCTAGGGAGCTTGCAATGATGCGCAGAGCGACGCCATCAGAGGATTCTGTCTGACTTTTCTGGTCCGCAGCATGACTGCTTCACAGGCCCCTTGCAGAAGTGTTTAGGGTTTAGGGTTTAGGGACCCTAAACCCTAAACCCTAAACCCTAAGGGCAGGAACCTTAAGCAACCCTGAGCCCGGCAAGAGACACTGGCCAAGAGGCCGATTTTCACCACTGCTGCCAGCTGGGTGCACGAGACAGAGGTGCCGAAGGCCATCTGCCCGTCAACATGGTGGTGAACTGGAATGAGGACATACAGTCCCCCCTAAGCAGATAGAAAATGGGGTATATGGGGATCTTTTTGAGGACAGTGGTCTTGTGCTGTTATGGAGTACTTCTGCTGCGAGGGAATAGATGGCACTTGAAGCTCGACATCCTTCGAGCTCTTCGCTGATCACTTCCTTGGTGTATGAGCTATAGTGTAAACTCCTAGTATCCCCCTTGATAACCCCTTCAATAATCCCCTATGGAACCCCCTTTAAGGAATTTAGACTATGGCTCATATGCCCTTGGCCCAGGCTATCCATTACCGGCCTGCAGCATCACTGGAGCATCCGCTCTACCAGCAGAGCACCTAGATTCCAACTCCACCCAAGGATAGTGGGCTCCTTTTAGAGGGCTTCTGTGGGGGTTATGTAGGGTTTAGCGTGCAGTTACCATAACGATGGGTTCCCCTTAAATGGGATGCCTCAAATCAGACTCTAATCGGCTGCGAAAAAGCTGCAAGAGCTTGAGGCCAGAATCATGATGGATGCAACCGGGTTAAGGTGGAGCCTATTTTTCAGCTTCATGGCATCATGCCGTGGCGGATGATCTTGACGAATCCATGTATGCGGAGCTGGTAACTGTCCAGCTGCGAATGGAAACCTTGCGGCTTCCAAACACGGGACTGTGATAAGGATTTCTATCATGGCATACCAATGGCTGAGTGGAGGACATAGGCAGTTGAGAGCCTGCTCTCTTAGAGTCGGGCTCGCCCTAGCGAAGGTTGGGCCTTTTTTTCTGTGTAGGGCTTCGGGTTCCAGAGTTTCGGATTTGTGCACATCTTCTGACACCAAAGGCAGATGATTGGCCCTTCAGCAAACACACATGCTGGAGACATGGGGCAGTACTAAATTTCACTGCCTTGCACCCACAACCCCTGCATCCTGGACCAAGAGCCCTGCGCACCAATCAAACTCCAAACTGGCAAGCCGCAGGATACTGGATAGGGTTTAGGTTTTTAGGGTTTAGGATGCTCGGGGCTTGCCGCAGAAGAGTCTCATCAGCCGGGCCTCCCTTTAATTGGAAATGCCGGCTGCCCAGGCCTTGCGTCAAAATCCTGCTCATGCTCAACCTTCGCTGAAGTTCAGATGCCAAAGGTCTTTGTGTAACTTGTTGTGGAGCAGTGTTCCACATGTCGGTTATATGCTTGAACAGAATATGCCGATTTCCAGCATGCCTTCGATTTCTTTAGTTTACACAGCGGCCTAAACAGTTGCTCAGCACGCATGATGCCAAACGTCCAGAAAGTGATCTGCCACTAGGATGACAAAGCCACAATCTGAGACCAGCTCTGTGGGCCTACCTATCAAATCCAGTGGCAACTCATGTAGAAGCCAGAGTGAAGGACCCACACTGGAGCCTTGGTTTCCCAGAATCAGAAACCCCTTACTGAAGTAAGGAAAATTTTCTGTGACCAGGCCATGCTCACTTGAGAACTCCTGGCTTCCACCAGCCCCAAGGGGAAGGAATGGAGTCAGGCCACGAATAAGCTCAATCAGCCTGGCCGAAAGTCTCTCACGACTGGAAGCTACTGAATGTAGATGTTATGAAGGATGCCACTATGTGGGAACTCAATCCTGAATCTCCTCCGGGTGAGATGGATGGCGTACTAAATTCTCTAGGCAGCAAGTGCCGCGAGAGCATTGCCCTCAACTCTGGTCAGGCAAGACTGTCCAACACGTCTGGTAGTCCAGCACGAAGCCAGTGATGAAGATCATAAGGATTTTGGGTTCAGGGCTTGGGCTTCAAAACGGACGTGCAGGGTTCCCAACCCCCGGCCCTCAGTTGAACCCCTTGGGTGCCTTGACATCAGCAGTTTCCATTTTCCTTTCCATTATCCCCATATTGCCCCTATATACTATACATTCCGCTAGATAACCCCAAAAAGGTACTGGTCTCTTCTGGCACAAGCCCGGCCGCGGCACTTTGCTGGAGCCGGTGCGCCTTGCTCTCAGTACCGGGCATGGATCCTTCTTCTTCCTAGGGTTTAGGGTTTAGGGTCCGGAAGTGAATAGAAGTACCGTTGCAAGGGGCTTTATAGGGATGATCCTCCACACTCCCTTGGGCACCATTAGGTCTTTCCGCCCATGAAGGGTGATTTGGTCCTTTTAGCCCAGGATCTGCAGTCATGATGAGACAGGGCATCTCTGTGCCATCAAAGGTCCTGGGGGCAGAGGTAGCACGCAGGACCTGCATCACATCCACTCCAAGCTGTAGTTCCACAGGGCCGGCACACACATAGCACGAAAAGCATGGGATGGTGCACTCCCTAAGCTTTCTGAGCCCTCAACTCTAGATGCTGGACCCCAGCATAACCACCCAAGTCACTCTGCCAGTGCCAAACCGGCAGCGGGGACAAGAATGCAATTGTCAAACAGACTCCGGGTTTGAGCTTCAGATGTCAGAGCCAGGGTTGAGGTGTCAGACTCCTGTCTCAAGATCCCAGGTAACTTTGCTGCATGCTGCAGACAAGGCCAGATTTTCGCGGTTTAGGGTACACCTCAATGGCAGGATAAGCAGGGTAGGCTGCCCAATCGGAGTTTGACTTGTGAGCGGAATCCCTGCTTGCGTGACTATCTCATACAAAGAAGAGTCGGTTGGGGGGATGCTTTCAGAAAGGCATCCTATGCATGGTGTAGGATCTCTGTTGTCTCTGTTTCAAACCTTTGCCTGTTAAAAAGCAGTAGCAATTTGGTAGAAGAAACTCCGCGTGCTTCAGGTCTTGTCATGTCTGGCTTGCTAGCTGCAAGCCCACACGTGGCACATGTCCCCAAAAGGTAGGATGGGGATTTCAGGTGCTGATCAAGGCCAAGGAATGAAATTGAAAGCAGCATTTGATATGTCTGGGCCTGTCCGAATCTATGCTGTCAAGGACGAGAAGTTTGAGAAGCCAGATCATTTGCTCCTGGCACGCGCATGTCTCTTGTGGGAACTGCAGCACTTCAGCTGCAGTTGGGGCACAAACATCTTGGCGTTGCCTGAGTTCTCCACAAACGACAAACGGGACCCAGCATGCTTATGGTGGACAGCAAATGTTCGCATTGCGATCTAAGGCCCTGCGACCAACTTTGTAATATGATAAAGATCGTTAGGAAATGGGTCGGGTAGTGGAAGCTGGCATGCAGGAGCCTTTGAATGAGCACAGATGCTGAGAAACTGGAGTATGGTCACAGGCTCCCTTTCCGTAATCAGACTCCTTAAGCCAGATGTTGCCCGTTGGGGAACTAGCTCAGATTCTGAGAACTGAATGCTGATATTGAACACAACCTCCATGGAATCTTCTAGGCAACGAGGAAGTGGAAGTGAAGCGCGCTTGCAACCAAGAACTGGCAACTGGGGTTGGATTGCCAGTCCTGCGCTCGATTGTACCACCAGGACCTGGGACCGAAGCAAGATTGTTGCCTTTGAAGCTGGATGCCCAAAGAAGCGCCGTAGCATCTGTGCATGCAGCGGTTCGCAGCAACTAGCCTGCAGGACATGTGCTCGTGCGGCGGGGGTGAAATACCCGTAGGAGATGGTTGTTTTGCAAGCGTCTTCTCTTTCCCACAGGTAGCAGGCAAAGACTCCGATCTTGACATGTCATGTTAGCTGCCGATCTCATGAAACCATGGATTTCTGCATGATGCACTGCAGCGAAGCGGAATCAAACTGACACACGGAAGCCGACCAGGCTGCGACCGAAAGTACAAAGCTCAAATCCAAGCTGCGAAGGGCACCGGCCCTCGGATGATCAACTGGCTGCCACCGACAATCAGTAAACTCCAACAGTCTTCATACACGCTGGAAGTGCTATGGAGGGCCACACCTCAGACCCCCGAGTTGCATGTAGCGCCACAGGCTCTGCTAGGTGTAAAGCTGAACTTATAGTGCTTACACTGAGCCTCAGCACTTCGGGGTGCAGGGCGTATCTACACCAGTTCCACCTCAGGCGACTAACTGCCAGCCCCATTATGCTTCTGTTCACCTGGTGCTCTAAGGATCTCCACAGAATTTCGAACATGGGGAGGTCCATGATGGAACCTTCGAGAAGAGAAGTTGGCAGCTGGGTGCTTCTTGATAGGTGCAGGCAATCAGAAACTGGATTGTAGTCGCAGGCTCTCTTTCCGTTATCAGGCTCCTACATATCCAGGTGCTGCCCGCGTGGGAAGTGGCTTAGATTCTAAGAACTGAATGCTGGTCTTGTCCACAGGCATCGATGCAATTCCTAGGTGACAGGAAACTGAAAGCTTCTGCGCACGCGCTGCATGCCCAGAGAAGTTATTGGGCGTCTGCGCGTGCAGCAATGCGCAACACATAAGCTGCAGGACTTGTCCTTACTCAGTGGAGAAGAAATACTTGCAGTAGATGATTGTTTTGCAGTTGTCTTCCGCCCTCTGTTACCTCCTGCCGATGAGGACATAGAAGCTGACAACGGAACTTGAACACTGGACGCTTGCCGCCTTCATGTTTTGCAGGTGGGCCAGCCCGCAAGCCGTGCTGAGAGTAGGCAGCATTCCATTCAGAGAAAGAACCGAAGGAGCCCAGAATCAGGAGAAAATAATTCACCAACGGCAACGATCCGATGTGCAAGACGTGCCCGAGAACTGACGACTCAAATCCAGGCCTGTCACAGGCATGCCTCAAGTTTTTGAGAATGTTCCCTCACAATGTCGCTCTTGGACTACCCGAGGCTCTAGAAAGACTGCTGCTCCCCTACGCAGGAGGTATTGAGATCGCAAGCTTTTGCAACTGCTACATCGAAATCCTACCTTCTAAGCCCTAATTCACGGCAGAAACTACGCCGACGCCTCCAACAAAACCGAACCTCTAGGAGAAGAACCCCAATAAAAAGGACCGCAGCTTTCGCAGACCTATTGGCTCGGAATTCGAGCTGTCCGCATTTGCTTCAGGCCATGAAGGCCTGGCACCCGAAGTAATGGCCGTCCAACTATGCAAACCTTGCAGCATGTGCAGCATGTACATTCTCTACTTAAACTACTGCTACACATCCTCAGTGTCTTATGGTGGTGTTCCATAAGATAAGCGGGCTCCCTGGAACCTGAACTTTGACCTGGAACCTGAATGCCAGATCATGGAGGGAAGAGGATGGAACAGAATCACAGAATCAGGCCTGGCTGAACCCATCTCCTGTGTGTGTTGGCGGAGGCCTTTCACTTAAGCAGTGACGGGCAGTGTCTCTTTCGAAAATCAGCCTCCACGCGTGGCTCTTAGCCAGGCATGGTTAACGGGAGGCACACGGAGCCGCGCCCAAAAGAGGTGGCACAGGAATGGCAGAGACCGTTGGCAGCTCCTGAGACTCTGAGCACCTGAGGACCAGCTCCATATCACTGAGGTTCTCAACCCCAATATAGTCCCTATAGTTTCCATTTTCTTTTCCATTATCCCTATATAACCCCAATATAGTCCCTATAGTTTCAGAAATTTTGCCCTTCCAGGGACATGCAGCTGAGAGTTGGCTCAGCCAGTTGGCTCGGCCGCTTCACTGGCCCAATCAAGGGCAGATAAGACTGCTTCCGTGCGAATCTCCATGCAAATGCCTGACAAGTTGTACCCACTTTTCAGACTCCTTCTTGCCTCATAGGTAGGAGCCCAAAACGGGCCAGAATTGCATTGCGCCTGTATGCACGAGCAGCCGTTGTAGCGGCTGGTCCACGGCTGGGCTCAGGGGCTCGGGGGCTTCGACTTGAGTTTAAGACTTCGGGCTGCTACTTAGGGCTTAGGGATTGGGGCTTAGGGTTCAGGGTTTAGGGTGAAGGGCTTAGGGTTAAGGGTTTAGTTTTACTTAGAGCTTAGGGATTGGGGCTTAGGGTTCAGTGTCTGAACCAAACCCCAAGGCTGCCTATCTGCTGCAGGCCTGCAATGTGGACGTGGCCTCACCTGAAAATCCGACTAGAGTCAATTGAGCACAGAAGAAAGGGCACGTCTGGATGCTTCTTGTGGGTCCCTAGAATAGAGCTCCTTGCATTATGGCCTACATTACCAGACCAGCATCCTGAAAAATGCGCATATCACATGGCTGACTCGTTGGTAGAAGAAGAAGAGTCCTGGATCAGGGCGCTCAAAGCCGTGGAGGAACAGCACGCAGTGCATTTGAAAGACAACCCTTTACCTGCAACATTTTGGTAAACACAGTAAGGCAACTGGAACTGCCTGATACGACGCCGCCCGAAGGCCCTGCTGCCCGATGTCCCGTGAACTGGTGCTTACAGCGGGGTGGATCTCAAAAACATTTCCCACGTAATTCGCTAAAATGGTATCTTCATGCAGTTCCCCCCAATCCTCCTTAAGCACGAGCAAGAAGACGGAGCAAATGAGCAGCCAGGACGCAGAAGCGAGGTAAGCAGCCTTCAGCAATGATTCCAGGGCGGTCTTCCAAACTGGAGGCCCATCTTGCGTGTAACCTACTCTGCAATCCTATAATTGGCGTTGCACGTGACACATCACCATCTGGATTTCCTTTCTGCACTATGGAGGGACCGCCAGTCCTTCTTCCAAGCATGTTAGGGCTTGCCAAGTTGCTGAACAGCAACCATGGTGTGCCATCCAAGATGCCCAACATGCAGCAACACTGACGCTCATATTGTGGCTTTCTCATGGCTACTCAACTCCTCTTCAGGGGTCTAGCACACCTGTAGTCATGAACTAAGAGCTACCCTTATCATTGCGCTTGGTCTGGGAACCTGAGACGAGGCTCAAGCTGCCTGTGGAGAGGCAGGTATGTAGGGTATGCATCATAGGGACGACAGGGCATACTACAGAGAGTCTTGCCTTTCGTAGACTGAAAGGCTGCGGGTACGCTGAACACATGTTGCTTGCCACAGCTGCGAGCATCTGGCTGCTCCAAGGCGACTTTGGGATTTGTGCTTGTTTTAGAAGATAGCTTGGGCTTGGAAGACCTGGGCTTGGACAGGGAAGTCCTGCTCTCAACCCAACATGCTCAACCAAGGACACCTCAGCGCACGTGGACTCAGAGGAGCGCTACCCGTCCCTGTGAGGCCCAAGGCGCCCTGGACTATGGCACCTCCTCCTGTCGGGCATTGCGAGTAGTACTGGCGTTTTGATAAGAGCGGACCATACCCAAGGTGCTTGCGAGGCAAAACTGGCTGTTCCCACTGCAGAAATCTAGGTTACAAGGATGTATGGCCTCCATTAGTGGGCAAGGAGAGGCTGGATTCTGGCTTGTGAACAAGGCGGACAAGGGGACAGCCCAAAGCCCGTTGCCCTGAGGCAGGGCACTTGCGGTCGGGCCTGCTGGAGAATCCAGCTCAATCCACGAAGGGCCACTGAGCGTGGCTTTGGCAGTGGCAGTAGTCAGAGTTCAGGGTTCGCATACTCTGTGTCTTGGAGATTGGCCACTTCTGTGGCCTAGCAGAGGCCCCGTCAGTCGGCTTTCTTCAAGCACTCTGCAGCCTCATAAGTACCACGAGGTTGGAGCTCTACGCCACACATCCCAGAAGGAACCCTACAACTAGATAGTGCTACATCCCTACAGCAGCCCACTTATTCAAGGTGCCGCTGGCAAGGCCCCAGCTCGTGTGGGCAGACCCAAACCCCCCTAAACCGAAACCTTAGACTTAGACCGTTCCCAAACCCAACACAGGATACTCACGCCTGAATCTCAAATGCCAAACTCCAACTCTGAAGCCTTCTCCTTGACACAGGAGCTGTACCAAGGAGTCTAAGACAACTACCATCTGAGATGAAATGCGCTGAAACTGTGGCTTGAAGGTTAATGGAGGTAGCGATTCGCCTCAGGGCTTGGTAGTTTGGAGTTTAACCCCTTCAGGCGGCCTCAAAGGGGCTCATTGGTTTCCCAAGGCATGAAATGTCCCGGTGCATGCCGTGTGGCTTGTGCGTCGGCAGACCCTGATGTCTAAAACTCTTCCAGGCTCAAGTTATCTATGTTGGCAGCACCTACACGAAAGTCAAATCTGCCTTGCAAGCACAGGGATCCTGAGCACTCAAGGTATGGGGCAAGGATGCTGAATTTGCATCGCCTGCACCAACGGTGTAATGCGACGAAGGTGGAAAGATTGCGGTGCAAATCTTCTTCGTACCATGCACGGTGGAAAGAGATCCCGGCTCTTAACCTCAAAACGGCCCCAACCCGCCCTGCAAGGCATTGCCCCAATTATCCCTGGTGCCTTGACCTCCCTGAGCACCTGGGGTTTACTGGTATGCCATAACAGCTTAGAAAGGTTCGAAAGAACGAGTAGGGATCAGTAGGAGATGGGCTTACACGAACACACAGAGTCGCAAGCAGTTGCAGCAAGCCAGCTGCAGCGCAACCATCCCCATCTCTTTCTTTCAACTGGGTGAACATGTGTCTCTTTGGGTTTCTGCCCCAAAGGGTCTGCAAACATGTACAGGCTTGAGTAATGCTCTTTAGCTAGAGCCTTCGTCTTGTGAGCTTTTGCGCCGTTGCGACTGCACCGGGGCTACTGCAGGAACATCCTGCAGGAACTATACATCAGCTTGGCAGGCTGTCTGCTGTGCAATGCTCTCTGCACCAACCCAGATCTGGCGTGCTAAGAAGAACAAGTTTTGAAAGTTGCGCCGGAAATGCCGAGACCTTCCGCTCAACACGCCAAGGACTCCTAACTTAATGGATGACCCCAGCTCAGCTGGCTACCAGGATGATGCGGGGCACCCCAGCATGTTGGAGCAAAGACACGAGAATCCCAGAGTCACTTCTGTTTTGGTTAGGATTTGTAGCGGAAATTCGTCATAACAGCGCGTTCATGCCAATTGGATTGCATGGTTTGCGAAAGCTTTTGCAGTTCGTTCTTGCACTTCCTGGCAGAATCTGGCTGCGGCAGCCCGAATGAACAAGTCCTGAAACACACACCAACGCAAGCACAATCTATCCAATGGCCAGGACATTGGTGAAATGTCCCTCGCATCAAGGTCTCCAGGCCAATCCGGGCTGTACTGTACTCCGTCCTGTCTTTCATGCAGAAGACAAGAACAACGGTGACGTTACACCGCTATAGGTTCTGCTATCCAACAGCCAGAGTTGAATCTTCTGCATTCATCTTGTCGTATGTTGGTGCACAGACCTGCCAGGGATTTCTGTGGGGCGCACGGCATTCTATTGTAGGGGGGCAAGGCACTAGTTAGCCGACGTGATGGCAGAGCCCCCTGCCAGGCCTCCATATCATGTCAAGAAAGAAACTGCAGAGCGCTTATTTCAACTTCGGAATTTTCCAACACTGACATAAGCGCTCGAAGCCATGGCGCGAGTGCTACTTCGAATGGCCTGTGGACATGCCAGGTGTTGACGTGGGCTCAATTTCAGCCCAGCACTAGGTGAACCTTGCGATCACAGCCAATGTGTCCAAGAAAAATCCGCTGGGTTGGTCCTTTAGCCAGCTGCTGAAATCCTCTTGAGGCGTGCCATGGGGCACAATGCGTGGCAGCTCCATACATGCTGCTGCGACCTGAGGAAAGCGTTTCTTGTAGAGCCACGCCTCACTTCCCGCATCAGCGCTGCCAGGTCATGCTCGTTTGTTAGCGAGATCGATCTATCGATATCACCAACACGCGGCGAGCGCCGGACTCGAAACCTCTTTGCTCGAGGATATGTGAAACAAGAGTCGTCACGAATGTCCACTGCCTCTTGCCGCACCTTGCCATTTTCACATCATTGCATGTGGGGCACCCACACGAAATTTGAAAAGTGTTGTGTTCCACTGTTGTGCATGTACCAAACCATATGCCACTGGTTGTTGAATCATGTTTTCCGTCATAGCGGCTGAATCAGCTTGCGTTCTGCATGTTCAGCGTCACATGACCTGATGATTGTTTGTTTGAATACTTGACTCAATGCGAAAAAACATGCTCATGCACAAAATGAATTGCATGTAACCCCGCAGAAGGACCCCATGAACCTTTGGTACTCCCGATTAAGGACCCCAATAATCCCTGGTATTAGTCCTACATAACCTTCGGGGTCCCTTTAAGGCTTTATATATTTGCAAAAGCTGTATGAGCACAAGCTGCAAGCCAGAATTGCTGCGAAAAACAATATGAATAAAACTTGCCAAACAAGCAGGACTGGGGGCTGCTCCACTCTAGCAGCACTGCACTCTTCATCTCTCTTTGCTTGGAAAATCTGCATGGCCCCAAAGCACACATCCAGTTTTTACTCCTCAAGGCGCCAGGCTCCATCTTGTGACACACGGCCAGCTCAGATCCTCGCGCTACGGACGATCGGCCAGTCCTTCTGACCATGCCTGGCAAAAGACTGAAATACGGGCTTAACAGATAAAGTGCAGGGTGCAGACTCCCGGACTAGCCAAACCGTTCAGGAATTTCGAACCGAAGCTGGGCAATGAAGCCCAAAACTCAATGCCAAAGGACACTGCGTGCCCAATGTGGTTAATGCACAGGAGCTCCAAAGGGTGCCAGCACCTTCCCCGGCCCCAAAAACCCCCTTACCCCATGATCCCAACCCCCCAGCCGCCCTAAACCTAAATCTCAGGTCCCAACGGGTGCAGGGTATTGCAAGCAAAGACCCCAATCATGGAACAATTGGATGCCCTGATTCCAGAAGCAACAGATCTTGGCCAAAACTGGCTTCCTGATGCCCTCATTCCAGCAGCAACAAATCTTGGTCAGTTACCGGACAACATACCATCGGTTAGGACCACTGACTGGCAACATGCTGCGCCAACATACAAAGAAAGATCCAACAATACATCCAAAACGTAAACTACACATGCATGTCATTGGTTAAGACCACCATCAAAACGCGGTCCCAACATACAGGGAATGCAAGTGCAATGCTTCAACAACGCGAGCAACACTTGCAAATACATACCATCGGCTAGGACCACTGACTGGTAACATGCTGCCCCAACATACAAGAACAGATCCAACAATGCATCCAAGACGTAAACTAAAAAATCAATGTCATTAGTTAAGATACCCATCAAAACGTGGTCCCAACATACAGGGAATGCAAGTGCAATGCATCAACAACGCAAGCAACACTTGCAAATACATACCATCGGCTAGGGCCACTGACTGACAACATGCCGCCCCAACATACAAGAACAGATCAAACAATGCATCCAGAACGTAAACTACACATGCATGTCATTGGTTACCAACATACAGGGAATGCGAGCGCAATGCATCAACAACGCGAGCAACACCTGCAAATACATACCATCGGTTAGGACCACTCACTGGCATCATGCGGGACAGTGATGGGGACAGTGACCCCGCCTCAGGGCCACAAGACTTTTGTGAAGTCTTGGATGGCCGCTCGGAAAACGGGGCAACGCTCCTTCTTCCCTCTGCGAGTGTAGCATATGCTACACATGCAGACGTGGCGGCATGGTTTAGTCATGATGTCCCACGGACGCTCCATGCAAATGCAGCATGCGTCCGGGGGTGGTGGAGGTTGGGTGGCTTGAGTGCTGGTGGTGTGGGTGGTGGGTGGAGCGTCAGGTTGCGTGGAAGTGTTGTCGGTGTCGTTGGGGTTTGTTTGCGTGGAGATGTGGTAGGTGTCGTTCAAGGTGGTCTGCGTCGCCACGGTACGCACCTGTCACAGAGGAAGCTACGGCTAGGCTTAGGCAGAGCTGCGCAGCGGCCTCTGCCTTCTCGCGGAAAAGGCACGAGAACATGATTAGGGAATAGGTGAGGGTTGTCACACAAGCTCGAGCCCTTTGATTGCGAAGCTCCGCTTTGTGCTTAACGCAAGAAATGTTTACGCATTGCTCAGCTGCCTCTTGGCCTCTTTACATCCCTTTACTGTTTTGCGTAGCTCGCACTGCTCCAGCGCCAGGATGCACTCATTTTTCTCCGGGTTGCATTTGCGAAGGCTTCTAGGCGGTGGAGTAAAGGAAGGCCCCAGGCTAGAGGCCCGCCAAAAATAGTTGGCGAGAAGAGTAGGCTATGTACTACAGGCTGGTACATAGCAGGGCACCTACATTCACTTAGAGCGCCAGGGTAAGAGGCTTACCTGGGCCCAGTAGGCAATTGAAGAACCTAAGGTGAACTGAACACGAGGGCAAGTGTCTTGCCGGCAAAGAGGCTTGTCAAGCCCACGTTGGGCGACTCACAGGACCGGGCCTTGCAAAGGCGGCATGGGCAAAAGGCAAAAATTGCAGAAGCTTCTGATTGATGTCCAGGCGAGATTGATCTATTCATATCACCAACATGCAGACTCGAAACCTCCATGCTCGAGGATATGTTAAACGCGAGTGGTCACGAATGTCCACTGCCTCTTGCCGCACCCTGCAATTTTCACATCATTGCATGTGGGGCACCCACACGAAATTCGAAAGCTCTGTGTTCCACTGTTGTGCTTGTACAAAACCGTAAGCCTCTGGTTTTTGAATCATGTTTCTTTCATAGCGGCTGAATCAGCTAGCGTTCTGCACGCTCACCGTCACATGACCTGATGATTGCTTGTTTGAATACCAGACTCAATGCGAAAAAACATGCTCATGCACAAAATGACCTGCATGTAACCCCGCAGAAGGACCCCATGAACCCGTTGTACTCCCGGTTAAAGACCCCAATAATCCCCGGCATCATTCCCACCAAACCCTTCAGGTCCCTTCAAGCCCTTATATACTTGGAAAAGCTGTATGAGCACAAGCTGCAAGCCAGTATTGCTGCTAAAAACACTACGAGTAAAACTTGTCAAACAAGCATGATATGATATACCTCTAATTAACTGGGTTCCCACATCATACATGTATATATATATATATACATAGGACTCAGGGCTGCTCCGCTCTAGACACAAAAACACACTTGCTCCGCTGCCGTCGTAGCCTGCAACACCAGTTCTGCAGCGTTGCACTCTTCATCTCTCATTGAAGAATCCCCATGGCCCCAAAGCACACATCCAGCTTTTGCTCCACAAGTCTAGTTGGTATCCACCAATCTGTGACATATTGCCAGCTGAGGTTCTTTGAGGCTCTTGTGCTAGGGCCGCTAGGGAGTCACCTGCACAACTGGAACTGCGTTTGAGGCTCCGGAATTCAGGCAAAGAAGTACTACCACAATCAATAACAAGCGCAAAAATAACCAGCGGGAACAGCAGCAGAACAACAAAGGCAGTTTTATTTCTTGTTCTAAACTCAGCAGTGGTCCAACGCCAAATGAGCCCAGCAACGCGTAGCACCCCGCCTTCTCCGCGTCCGGCTCTTGCTAGACGGTCACTCTACAGCAGGCACCTCATTTCTCTATGTTCTCCGCATGTATCCATTCTAGCTGACCTTGGTTCTTGTCTTTCCTGGCACCTGATTAACTATTGCTATCACGTCACGATTACGTCAGGTCTGATCATCACTTTTGCCACCATTGTAACTCCTACGACTCTTGCTGTGACATCTGCCTCCCCCACCTCCTACTCCCCCTCCTCATCATCATCGTCGTCATCATAACCGTCATAACCATGATCACCATCATCATGGGTCTGGTCTTGCATGTGTCGAGACCTTGCTGCTGCAGAGCTGCAAAGAGCCAGGACAACCCCGCTGTCGTAACGTCGTCACTGCAGCACTGCTGTCGTTGTTGTTGGATTCCTACTGCCATTGTTGTCACAATTGCTTACTGATGGTTCAAATTGAGAAGCTTACTCTTCCTTTCTGCATCGAAGAAGACGGCTGTGCCCCATACTTTCAGAGAAATAAAAATCCACTTGGAGGTTCAGGGCAACTATAACCCCATTAAAACTGCGGTTCTAACCTCAAGTATAACCCCCTTGCAGGACCTAGGAAGCATATAATGAGGCTATAACTGAAATTATAACTGGGCTAAGCTTACCCTGAACCTCCAAGCAACCCTTTGCGAGCTCCGCCACACCCACAAGGCCCTAGGCTTTTTGGACTGCAGTGAAAGGCACAACCCTAAACCCTAATCCCTACTTGAAAAGATGATTAGGAAGAGGTTGCTGCTACTGCTGTTGTCATTAACGACGATGTAAGAGTAGCTAGTTGTCGCAAGAAAACCCCAACAAGAAAACCAACAACAAGGAGTGAGAGACATGAGCCCCTGACTACATTACTAGAATCCTCCCATCGAAAACCCAGTCCCTTATCAGAATCAAGTCATAGCCCTTCTACAGCCCCTACGTAAGCCTAATTTAGTCGGGGACTCAACGTCATTGCCATAGTCGTAGCCGGGTCCTAGCACTAAAGATCTCTATACAAGCGGCGTCAAGTGGCGATGCTGAGGACAAAACTGATATTTTGAGGATTGGAGCAGCGCAGCCCCAATACCATGCCTGTGCGGAAGAACCCCCAGCCCAGGTAAACAGCTTGCCAAACTGAGTGAGTTAAGTGGCTTTCACGCAGGTATTGGGGCTGTCTTGCCAAGAATCTGGTGGGAGCATCCAAAACCTGCGAGGGTTTCCGTGCTGCAGCACCACAGCGCAAGACTTATCATGTGATATGGTAGCTTGAGAAATCGCGCAGCCCTCAAGATGTATCCGAATCAAGGAGTTCCTTGCGTAAACGCACCCCAAACGACCACGTCTTCACACGGCCCTCTCAGCTGGCTCTTTCAACAGGGTCTGAGCTCCTTTCCGGTCCGCGCAATGCGAATAATCATCCAAATGAAAATTCTGGCGGAAACATTACAGCTGGGCAAAACCTAGCTGTGATGTTGAGACAGGGTGTCAGTGGAACTTCCCTGTTCTTGCTGGACAAGAAATTGAACATTGGAGGGTGAAACGGTTGGGAGCCGGTCACTTTTTGGCCGCCCCTGCTGTTTTGGCAATCTTCTGCGGCGCAAGCCATTTACTTGCAGCAAATCTAGTGTCCTGCTGGTTGAGGGCGCGAGCCCATGTCGAGCATTCGTTGCTGATCAACTCTTCTGTAGAGTGAACAAGGTGCTCGATGTTTGGGATCGCAGCCTGCTCGATATGATTCAAGCTGTTCCACCAGGACTCCAGATTCTTCAGCTTCTGGATGGTCTCGGAATAGCGCTGGATGTTCTGCTGGACATTTGTGAACTCTGACCAAGCACTGCATGCCGAGTTCATGTTCGTGCATACCTAGGTTGCTTGTTGCTACCTTGTTAAAGGCTCAGCTTCTCATACCCGTAACATCAGAAAGGCTAATCCACAAAAGTAATTAATAAAGGCGTAAAGTAATTGCAGAGTTCAACCAAGATACAATGACCCATCTCGTGAACTTAAGAAAAGTGACGAGGGAGCTCATTGCTACGCTGATACTCCCGATGAAAAACAAGATTCGGTTGTACCATGCGTACCAGGGCAACCGGCTCTGGTAGAATCGAACCATGGTTCTCAAACGCAACTCCAGGTAGAGTGCTGGTGGCACGGGGCTATGATGGTCATCCCTGCCGCTCCTGAATTTGCAGGGCCAGATTCTATGCCAGCACTTCTTCCAGAACTTCGGTGCTCGCGACCACATGCGATGACAGCACCCTCTCGGCTCATGTTGATCATGCGCACAGTACGAAAACCGATAATCCCTTTGAAAGTCGGATCGCTGCAGGTCTGTTTCAGCCACCACCGAGTCCCTCCAACGCGTCAGTTCCGCCTGAAACTGCTTTTCCTCAACATCAGTGTCGAGGCTCCGGGCTTGGACCTTGGACATGGCCTAAATTTGTGTTCACCTAGGGTTTAGGGTTTAGGGCTTAGAGGAACTAACGGGGAATACATGTGGAGGGACCTCATATCATGGTGCGAAAAACAATAGAGGGACCAGTATTAGCATGAACTTAAGACAATCCCCGCCTGAAACGGCCCACATCTGGCACGGAACAGCCAGATCAGGCTTTCAATTTCTGTAGCTGCAGCACGCAGCTTCTGCCAGCGCCTAATCGGATTTGCGAAGGCCAGGACAGAGAAGAGAAAAGTCGAAAGCAAGGAGGTAGCAAAAAGCACATTGTCGATACCGTCTTTGTACATGTTGACGTCACTCTCCGTTGTCAACTCCTCTGCCAGGACAACCAGAGCAGTGGCAAAAAGGTTCAAACAGAGCTGCAGCAGATACATTGATCTACCCATCCTGCTGTAGAACACCGCCAAGGCAGCCGCTGCGTCATGCTCGTTCCATGCATCTCTGAGAAGCCGTGAAGCCTCTATGCTGTTGGTGTCCGGAAGGCGGCTCCTCTCCAACACATCGCGGATTTCATCGTCCAAGGTATGCTCGCGTACGAAGACGTTCATGCCAGACACCGCGTCAGAAGTCATCAAAGCGAGAGCATGGGAGGTGTATGCAGCGACATCCTGGTCCTTGCGCCCTGGCAGATCAAGCACCTTTCCGCTAAAAGCCTGAAGGTGTTTTCGCAATTCCTTGTGCTCGTGGTACTTGTCCGTTTCCTTGTCGTCTCGGTCAGTCTCACCCATGGCAATCTGCAGCCACAATGGGATTTGCAGCTTGCCTTTGGCACTGTGCGGGTCGTGGTTCTGGTAAATCTCGATGACGGAAGCCAGCTCGCAGATGTCCATGCCAGACACCGTCTGATCAAGATTTGCCTTCAAGGCCTTTTTCAACTTTTCCTTGAGCTGTTCCAATTTTGCTTTGAACTTCTCTTTGGCGCCCTGGGCACCGGCAGCATTGTGTAAAGCCACGTTGAGGGATGAGTTCATCCTCTGGAGTTGTACTTGCGTGCGCAAGGACTTTCGAGGCACGTCATCCTGCTTTGTGTCAGGCAGGCAGGACTTTCGAGGCACGTCATCCTGCTTTGTGTCAGGCGGGCGCGGCGCAACATACCCACACCTCGCCTCAAACAAGTCAAGGAGAACCACGGGTATATTGCGCTCCGCAGAATCAACAGCCGCTCCCAAGCCAGCAGCAGCATCTGCAGCATGTTTTGATCCCTGTGGCCAAGAGCTTCCTGTCTTGAAGGCAATGCACGGAGTTTTTGCGTTGAAATGCGACATCAGCTCCGCTCGCAACTTGGTGCTTAGCTCTAGGCCAACTTGAGCTTTACTGGCCTTGATTGCGTCAATCAACACTAAGTTGCAGATACCAGCATGTAAATCAAGGGCAGGTCTAGGTCTCTGTTTTGAAGCTTTGGAGGACTGTGCTTCGAGCACCGACGCCGGTTGCGGATCATTTGGTTGCGTATCATGCCCAAATGTCGGTTGGGCGTCTTGCCGTTTGAGGCTAGCAAGGAGTTGCGCCCAAGGCTCTCGAGGATCTCCAACAGGTGGCTGTCGAGCCACTTGCTTCGGTAGGTGACGAAGGAGGTGTCTCCAATGTTCTGGCAGGTCAGAATCCTTTAGGCAGCCAGCTGGCCGCATTGCAAATCCCAGCACAGTAACCCGCACATCTGAACCCCAGGCAGGACGCCGCATCTCATACGCTTTCATGAAAGCTGCGGTTAGCAAGCAGTAATTCCTCCTTGCATCGCAGATTACCAAAGCGCCTGCCTCCTCTGCGATAGGTAGGAGCACTCTTTGCATGAAAGTCTCCAGCTGGGCTTTCCCGTCTTCGTAAGAAGCCAGATCACGGGACGTGGTGGACGCTGCTAGGTCCTGGGGAGGCGGAATGAAGTTCAAGGACGGAAGCAAGTTGAGGACTATCTTGGGTGGATGCTTGCAGAACTCGTCAGCCAAGACAGCTACACTGGCAGGTCGATGCATCATGAGTGAAGCCTGGCGATGTGTGGCATGCAGGACCCTGTAGGGCTCAGCGTGCTCTGGAAGGTTGACTTCATGGACCATCTCGTACATTGTGATGGCCTTTATGTCATGCAGATCAAGCTCATCCCAGCCGCGGCCAGGCTGATTCGCACCTGTGCTCTCCCTCTCAGCCTGAGAAGCGCTGTCAGCAGACGACGGCGAGGGCGGGCGCTTGGGACCTGAAAGTCCATCATAGGCTGGCTCAGGATTGGGCTCCTGAGCAACCAGATTTTTCTCAGTCTCTTCCAACTCAGAAGCATCTGCTTGCGAGCTGCCAGGGGACGGTCGTGTCTGCTGGGCAGCAACATCCGGAGCTTCCCAAAAAGGCACCGACCCCGTAGAGCTGCTGCGGGGCAGCATGGTCCCTGCTTGGCTTGGCACCGGCAGATCTGAAGAGACACTCATGACCTCAGCGTCCTTCTTCTTCCGTCCCTTCCTGAGTTGTTGTTAACGAACTTAAATTAAGTTACTATATTGGGGAAACCCTATCATTTACTATATATACCCTATTTATGGTAACTTAATTTAAGTTCCTTAACATCAGCCCAGCTTCTTCTGAACCTTTGGCTTCGGCTGAGAGTCCTTCATCCCACGTCGCTTACATGGCTGGCCTTTTTCGCAGCGTTCCTGCCCTGCCTGATCGCCCATCCTACGGGCTTGGAGCCAAAATGTCAAGGCCCGCAACAGGAACATGAGATGAGCTGCTCTTTATAACCCCAAGATTCAAACCCTATATAACCCTAATATAACCCATTATAGTAGTTTCCATTTTCTTTTCCATTATCTCAATATTGGGGGTTAACCCTATATGGTACTTTCCATGTTCTTTTCCATTATCCCAATATTACCCCCAAAGATGCTGAAGTACAGGCAAGGGATGCAAGTTTCCCGTCAGTCCGCCTGGCCAGCAGCCGATCGGGGCAGCCTAGGATCCAGCAGGGGACTATACTAGGGATTGCTAGGGTTTTAATATTGGGGTTATATTGGGATAATGGAGAAGAAAATGGAAAGTACCATATAGGGTTTAGGGCTTAGGATTTAGGGTTATATTGAGGGTTATATTGGGATAATGGAAAAGAAAATGGAAACTACTATAATGGGTTATATTGGGGTTATATAGGGTTTTAATCTTGGGGTTATAAAGACTTTGTGCTCTTTACAGTCAGGCACGACAGAAAAGGATGAAGCGCACCTCGTGCCTGCGAGCGCAATTCACGCAGCATCGCATAGCCTTATAGCCCCCCCTTAAGTAGATAGAATATGGGGTATATGGGGATCCTATTGCCATATACCCAAAGCCATATTCTATCTACTTAAGGAGGACTATAGGCATAGGGAAGTCATTGCAATTTCAGCCCCAGGCTACAGCTCTAGCTCGGATTCTGCGAGGAAGCGATGGCAGCACAAAGCTAACCACTGCTTTCAAGATTCAAACACTTTCTGGCCCATCATCCAAGACACAAATACGTTGCAAAATGGCTTGACTTTGCCACTGCGGCGACAGTGTCCTCCTAGGCCCAAACAGAAGATTGAAATACAAGTCTTGAGATCCGAAATCCTAAGCAGTGACGCAACCTTTACTTGGAATTGAGCCAAACCCTATATAACCCCAATATAACCCATTATAGTGGTTTCCATTTTCGTTTCCATTATCCCATTATAACCCCCAATATAACCCTAAATCCTAAGCCCTAAACCCTAAACACCTACACCCACTGCAGGGGAGGACTCTTCGTTGTCAAATGTCAGAACCGTTTGCGGGTGTGACAAGGCTCACAAAACTCCGTGCTTTTTATGCGCCCGTGATGTTCCCAGTCCAGGCGGGCATGGACCTTGAAGTACACCTAGTTTTGCGATTGATTGGCATGGTTGGGGCGTTGCGTTGAAATCCAATCTACTAGGTGATGCCACATGGACGTCCAGAACAGCTGTGCGCTGCGTCCCCGACCGGGCCAGCAGCGACACAGAGAGTTCGCAGGTTGGCCTTGCGCAACTTGTTCAAAAACATGGACACGCCGAATCACATCTCTTCAACCAAGCTAGCATCGCCTTGGGGCACGGATCGGATTAAGAGAAAAACATTCTAGCAACAGCAAGCAATTGGTACTAAACAGAGTGCGACATCGGTCCGCACAGCTCTGGACAGCAGAGTCTTTGATATCTTTTTCCACAGTTACCTCACATGAGCCACAGTCTAAACTCCTCATATCACCCTGAATAATCTCCATCATCGGAACCCTATTTGGCCTCATGCTATCCCGTATACGTCCCCCTTTAAGGAGTTTAGACTATGGCTCACTGACTAAGGTATTTGCTTCCCCAAAAGGAAATCCCTATATAGTCCCAGCTAAGCGCCTATTATAATCCCTAAACAACTCCCAGACAGAGGCTACACCCTGACACCTAAACCTCATTACAGCCAAATTTAGTCAGGGATTTCATGAGTTCTCTGTGCATTCATTCTGTGCTTCGGGCGGCCTCAGTTCCGCATCAAAAGTTCATCCTCCTCGGTGACAGTGCTAACCATCATTACTATTCTCACTAGAGTTACAAATATTACTAGTGCGCATTACTTGTACACTACTACTGCTACTGCGCTTATACTATTTCTACTATCAGCCGGGTACTCCGACTATTTCTACTTGGTAGCTCCCCATTCAAGCTACAAGGCATTGACCGATCCGCAAGTACTTCCATGCAGCGCTTGTCCCGCATGGACCTTCTGGAATTCTGGGATGCCTTTTTGGCCGCAAAACAGTGGTTATTATATAAGCCATAATTAATCAAACTCCTGATATCCCCCTTAGTAAGCCCTGTGATAGGAACGCTTTACACTCAATTGTTTTAAGCTATAGTTTAGAATCAGCACTACTACCTATCGGGCGGTGTGTTTTTTGAAAGCTGCCACATAGTAGAATGTATCACACAAAGCAGCCCTTCTTAGGTAGACGCTCATGCTGGATGGCGACACAATCGAGTTCCGGGCCATGTCAAGTGTATACAGTTGGCCAAGGGACCGCTTGAAGGGGGCCTTGTCAGGAACCCGAAACCCTGAACCCCTGATCCTAAACCCGAAACCCGTAGCTTTAAACGACCCTAACCCAACTCTCTCGCAGCAGCTTCTGACTCAGGAATGCACGGAACTGGGTATGCGGCCCCAGCCTTGCAGATCTGGCCCACCAGAAAGGCCTGGAAACATCCTGTTTTCAACCAGAGCTCAGGGCAAGAGTGGGAAGAATCTGGCCTGAGCGGAAGCGCTCCAGACTTCAACTTCTTCACCCTGCACTCTGCAGCACACACGCCAAGGCGATACATTCCCTGCTTACCAGTGCCTCGCAGAACTCCTGCATCAACGCGAGGCAGCAATAACAACCTTTCGGGCAGGAAGCATGCGTTTCACGTTCGCACACGCCCCCCCCCACATGCTTGCAGCACAATGACCCCCTAATGAACTATGACTGCGCCACTGGTCGAAAACTGTTGTTAATACATAGCACGGGGGAGGGAGGAGTGTGAGGGATGGAGAATGCGATGGGCAGTTGCATTGCATACGAATTCAAGAAGTACTGGCGTTTGGCTTGGGCAGCGGCCTCCTCCATTGTGGGCGACGTCCTGGCTCAGCAGCCGGCGCAGCCCTTCCTTTTCCTCCCATATTCGCTCTCCGGTCATCGCTTTCCAGTACTGGCGTTCCTCCCTGAAAGCCATGCTTCTTGAACAGTCCATGTGTTCTATGGTTTACGTCAATGTTTTTGTAAGCCCAAAAGGCTAGGTCACGAGCATGTTTTTGATTTTACATGTTCCACTGTTCCATGCTGTAAGCCAAGTGTCGCAATCCAATCCTGCAAGTAGACCAGGATGTCACAGACATGATCTCTTGCTTTACTTTGGAATAAAGCGCTCCGCCTGTAATGTGGACCATGTTGAAATTAAACTTTGCAATGGAGGAGTGAAACCCGTGTCTCGTTCGACTTCTTAACCAGATGGCTCGCACCAACAAGATTGCTGCTGTAGCGTGAAGAGACTACCGTATGCAACAAGGAAAATGCACATGGGATCCGCCAGCGCCCATCCGTTCATCGCTTGTTGTGAACTTCCACTAGACAAAGCTACAGCTGCAGCAACAAAAGTGAAGTGGTCTGCGGACTTTCACTCCTTTTTTCTTGGCGAGAGAGCTGGGATCTGTGTTTGACCCATCCTCCCAATTGGAGGAAAGGGTTCAGCAAAAGAAGCAAAGCGGTTTACAATCATATAAACATAGATCACAGTATTCCCTTCCCAAGTGAAGCAACAGCATAAAGAGCGTAAAACATGGCGTAGCACCAAGTTAGCCAAGCCCTCTGGTGTGGGAGGGTGGGTGAAAAATTGAGCAAGCTATCCTAAGCAGCATGTCTGTGGAAGTTACAAGCAGCTTGGAGCCCAAGTGCAATCAAACAAGCAAGAAACATACATGAGTGCACACATGCAACGTTCATCGCTTGTGGTGAACTTCCACTAGACAAAGCTACAGCTGCAGCAACAAAAGTGAAGTGGTCTGCGGACTTTCACTCCTTTTTTTCTTGGCGAGAGAGCTGGGATCTGTGTTTGACCCATCCTCCCAATTGGAGGAAAGGGTTCAGCAAAAGAAGCAAAGCGGTTTACAATCATATAAACATAGATCACAGTATTCCCAGTCCCAAGTTGCCAAGAAAAAGGATGCCGCATCTAGCGCCCCCAGTGTGAAAGTGGCGTACTTTCTTGAGCAACCTAAGCTCAGAAGGAAAAGCATGGGCAGGCTTGCCCATGTGCTAAGAGTTGCAAGAGACAACGCCCTACCTCGAGGGCAAGTCGAGCACCAAGGCCCAACTTGCCCGCGAAGCACTGCGAAGCAAACACTGGCAAAAGGTTGTGTTGAAGTGCACTGAAAGTCACTGCCAGGGCCCTGATTGTCGGGGCAAGCGCCATTGAAGGAAGGCGCCCCCAGGAAAAAGCTGTGGCTGAAGTTGCACTTGCCAGAAAGACTTCAGCGAGATGCGAACTCTTTCAGCTTCCCCAAAGTTGCGAGGCAAGGGGCATGACTCATCCCAGCGGCTCAAGGCGTCTGCCTCAGTGTTTCTCTCACCAGAAATATGGGAGCACGCAAGTGACACAGCGTGTGCGCAGGCCCACATGGCCAGCCGCTGGACGAACAAAGCAAGAGGCTGTTTGCTTGTGTAGAGGCGGTTAATGACACTCTCGGCGCCCACATTGTCACTCAGTGCAGGGAGTCTAACCCTGAGGCGCCCGCCGCTTATGGTCCTAAGCAGAAGAATCAAGAGGAAACCTTGAGCATGTGTCTCATAAGATGCAATGTCTAAGTTTGCATCGTCCTTGACTGGGATGCCAAGGGAGCGAAAGTCACCTGGCGTGAAGCGTTCTGAGAACCAGAAACAATGGGAAGATCCCACACGCAGCCAACCACCAACGCCACAAGCACTGCCTTCGCCAAAGGCATCTGCTGCGCTCTCAAAAGGCAGGATTGGTGGCAGGGCGAGAGGACGCCAGGGCCAGGGATTTTGGCACCACCAAAGAAGAAAGCGAAGCATTTCCCTGCTGGGTTCAGACAACTTGTGCGTCTCGAAGAGGCAGGGTCTGCTACACGAAGCCATATCCTACGAGAGGAAATGGGTACCAGACGAAGGTCGGCCGTACACTTGAGCTCCGTGTGCCTTGCTGAAAGAAGTGTGGATCCCACAGGAATGCTAGTGCCTCGTGGAATGCTAACAAAGCGAAGGGCATCTGAAAGATGGGCACCACCAGCGGCAAATTTCAGTTCCCATCCTATCCAAGTGATCTTGCGGCCCATCTGGAGCTTGGGCCAGCTGGTAGGAATACCAAAAGCAGAGAACGACAGATGCCCCGAGAGGGAGAACCTTGCGATTTTGCCACAGCAAAATATCATCAGAATAAAGCATAAGAACGTGCGCAAGAAAGAGAAGCTGATGAAGCACTCTGACAAAGAAGCCTCCTACCCTGGCAAACCAATGGCGGGAGAAGACTGCGCCAAAAGGAGCCACCTGATAGAAAAGCAGGCGCTCCTGCTGGCGAAAACCTAAGAGGCCTTGGTCCTTCTCACGGATTCTGACCGTTTTGTGGGCGGAGCGAATATCTGCAGAAAAGGCGGAGACCTCTTCAATATCTTCTCTGAGTGGAAAAGCTGAGCGGATGTCGCTCAAAGAAGGAAGACAAGATTTCTCGGGCGCAAGCCTGATTAGTAATCAAGCGGGGTTTTTTCCCTGGCGCGTGCACTATGTTTACACGGCCCACAGCCACACGGTCTGCACCGAAGTGGGCCTGAGCAGCCTCCAAAGACGGAAACTCGCGCACAAAACCTGCGTCTTCCTCTGCCTGGATAAGTTGCTGCAAGCTGGCTGGATCGGACTCCGCTCCCTGCCAATTGCCTTGGCAGATCGCAAGATCCAAAGCAAAGGCATGCTCTGAAGGAAGAGCTGGGAGCAGGCAACCACTGGCTGTCGGGACACCGGCCAACAAAGCAGGAAACAAAGAAGCGTCTTTGTCCTTCAGGCATGTGCTAAGCGCTGACAAGGCACGCAAGGCGTATGGCTGGCCTGCAGGGATGTCCCAAGAAACTGGCCCGGAGTGTCCTTGCTCCAGCAGCCAAGCTGAGAAGAGGGAGCGAGCTTGAATGACCTCTTCAGCGGAAAGCAGTGCCTCAATCTCCTGACCAAAGCGTCGAGTCTAGAGGGGATTTTGGCTTGCATCAACCATTCGTGAAGCTTGGACCGAAGACTCCGCACGCAGTCTCGAACGCCGGTTGGGCTCCAATCTGGAACACTAGCTATCCCTCCGCCGTCTTGTGTGGCTGTAGGCGGGCCCACCTTGGGCTTGCAAGCGATGCCTGCCTGGGCAGAAGCAAGAGTCAGCGGGACCGTGCAAGGATGCGCTGAAGACAGTAGGCTTGAGCAAGCGGATGCATATAGGCCTGGCACAGGGCTTCAGGATAAATCGCGGTCTGCTGAGACGCGAAGCCACCAAAGGAGTCGAGAACTTTGGCAATAGAGGCGTGAGACCCCTGAGGACGCCCACACTTGCCTGCCAGACCAGTGATGAGCGACGAGGACGAAGCAAACATCCAGCTTTTAGCAAAGTCTGAGCCCCACTTGCAAGCGGGCGTGGAGATGCAATGTGCGTGCAGACGTAGCAAGAGGGCTTGAACAAAAAGTCTTCAAGCCAGCTCATAGCATTTGTTGGTTGTTCCAGGTCACCGTGTCCGCCTCCTTCAAAGGCACACTCCAGCAGCTGAACACATCTTTCAAGCAAAGCTCGGCTGGATTCAGGGGACCTAATGGCTCTGGGCCCACCTGGCCTAAGCTTAAGGCGAGAGTACTCTTTGCAAGGAGGGGAAGCGTGCATAAAGCCCACCTGGCCTGAGAAGCAAAGCCGGACTAAGCAGTCAAAGACATCGTCTGACAAGACATCCAGGGGCAAGTCGCGCAAGAGGTCCACAGGCAGGACCGGCAACTGCAGAGAGGGCGAGTGGCCCCACAGCAAACATCCACAAAGATGCGGGCCCCTGAAGCAGCAGCATTTGAAATGGCCCTGCTCTCTGCTGAAGCTGGAAGAATGCTGGGAGCAGAAGCTGAGACCGCTAAGGGCAAGGGGAAACCCATCCCCTCAGAAGGGCAGAATCTGCAGCAGGCAAAGCCGGCAAGTGCTGGCATGTGTAGGCTGTCAGCCAACGATGCCCCTGCCAAGGCATGGTAGCATGCAAAGATGAGGCCGTGAACGCACAGGGGGCCGGTTGGTGTCTATGACCTGGCCCAAAGCGTAAGGCACGCCGTCTATTGCAGATGGCGGGGGCACAAGCTGTGCGGAACTGGAGGTGGCAGCAGTACTTTCCCGCCACCTTGAAACTCGCCCAAGGAGAAAGTGAAGCTGTCTGAACCTGAAGCATTCTGGCTATCCCTGCGCGGGAGCTTCTTGCAGTCAAAATTCACCCACAGGGAAGACCAAGTTCCCTCAAAAAAGAAGCGCAAGAGCAAAGCATTGACAAAGCCCACAAGCTTGGCCATCAGTGCAAGAATACAAGGAGCAGGTACTGGACTTAAGTGAAGGGCATGCACCAAAATTAAAGTATGTGGGGCCAGCAGGCTGCAGAACCTCGCAGAGCAATGCCAAGCATGTGTCAAAGTCCTAACGACCTGCATCCAAAGCACTCTGGGCAGAGGAAAAACCTTGCTGCGCTGGGAGCAAAGGCGAAGATGAGGTCTGAGCAGCGCAAGAGGAGAAGACAACACCTGGAAGCGAGCCTGTCTGGCCTTGCAGGGTGGCAGAGCCAGGCACCTCCGTAACTCCCCTGCTTGAGTCACGGCGGCCCCCCTAGTGCGGAGTGGCCTTATGGCGAAAAGCTGGGTGTTTCCCTCCACAAGCATGCCCTTCCCTTCCGGCGTACGTGGAGATATTTACATGCTGGGTTGCGGCAACCTTCCTCCTGCAGATGGTTTTCTTCTGACCGCCTTCGTACGAAGTGCTGAGCCACTTCCCACCTGGAACTGCCGAAGACCGCTGACCTTGGCCCTTACCTGAACCGGATTTGCCTCTGCCATCTTTCCCACCACGGCCTTTGCCTCCGCGGCCTCTACCTCGTGGAGGCATGTTTGGATGCGGCGCAGGGCGGAACTTCGGCATGGCGGGACCTCAAAGTCCTGAACCTGCCTCGAACGGGAAAGCAAAGGCGGATGAACTTCCTGTTGTAAATCTTAATGGACCCCAAGTGGCAGGCCTTGACCAAGCTCAGAGCCACAGCCTTGAGGGAAAGAAGCTGAGAGAAAAGATTGTGGCTGACTGGACCTGAGCGAATTTCCCGAGTGGGAGCCTCATCCAGAAGCAGGTCACTGAGAGGTGATCATCCTGCGCCCTGGAACTCAAGCGAAACTTCCAGGGGATCCACCGCACCTCCCCTAGGCTTCCGAGAAGCTCCGTTTGAGAAGCTCAATTTTGGGAAGCTCGATTTTCGAGCTGGCAGCTGCATTTTGAAGCTTCTGGGTTTTGAAGCCTGGAAGCTTCAAAATGAAGCTTCCCAGAAGTGCTTTTGGGAAGCTCGATTTTTGA
>CAJNIZ010047496.1:20553-36037 GCA_905231905.1 Symbiodinium pilosum | reverse complement strand
ACACGCAGAACAAAAAAACAGAAAACACACACAGAACAAAAAAACACGCGGAGCAAAAAAACAAAAACACTCCTACCCCGGGAACTCCTGGAGCAGCCTCTTGTGCAAGATGGGGCTGGCCTAAGCCGAATGCAATAAGCCATTGTCATCACTATCACTATGCCCATTATGGCTATGGTGACTGAGTGCTACTTGTCTGTGATCTTGCACTTCTTTTGGGGCAGGGGGCTCCCTTCAAAAATTTGGAGCGCACAATCTTCACCCACATACCCCCAAGCACTTGAGTCGTAGTTCATGACTAGTAATTCCAGAGTTGAAGCCCATATAAGAGCAGGGCCAAAAGCTTTAAGCTTCAAGGCTGTATGGAGCTAAAGAGCTGGGCAACAAGAAAGCAGTAGCCTGCCCAACTGTTCGGGGCCAAGTGGCAATGATTTCTTGGCAGCATGAAAGAGAGCTTACATGGAAAGTCTTGGAATTCCTGTCCTGAGGATTTTCAAGTGCTGCTCAGTAGTAACAACGAATCCAATAATAGGATTCATAAAAATAACAGAAGTAATAGATAACAAAATAAGAACAATAAAATGGAATAACAGTACTAAGAAGCACTAAACTAAGTGTCCTTGAATGGCCCTGGCTGGGCTTGGTAGTTCAAACTGAGCCTTCTACCTGGACAAACTGCTCCTGACGAACGATCTGACATTACAGCGAGCATTGCTTGTCGGAATCCTGCTTGGCTTACGCCCAGAAAGTTTGACATTGTAGAGGGTGCTCCAAAAAGATGCAATGGTGCCGCTCTACAGTGGCTGATGTGTCACTGCTCTTGGTTCACCTGTTGTTGTCATGATCTGCACTTCCAACGGGGCCTCAACACCTAAGACGTCATCAGTCAAGCTGACGCGGAAGTACTTGGACGTCAACAACCTGGCAGTGAGATACATGGGCTTTGTTTCAATTTAGATAAAGAGAGCCCTACAGGGACCATGAGGGATATGTGGAGATTACAAGGGGATGTTTGGAGCCCAATATTTTTGAAAGACTCGCACAGATGCGGTGCAGGATGCAAGCTTGTTCCAGCGCTCTTGCTCATCTGATTCTCACTGCCCAGGACAGGCTACCTTGCAGAAGGCGCTTGCGCAACTCCATCCCTAAGAACACACTTTCCTGGGTTTAGGGTTTAGGATTTGGGGTTTCCATTTTGTTTTCCATTTTGTTGATACATTGTTTCACCCCAAACCCTATAGATCCCTGGAAAACCCAGACGAGTACATAACCCATGCACAAACGCTATACGTCTTTAGATGTCCCTACATAAACCCTCGATAACCCTAAACCCTAAACTCTAACAACAATTACCACCAAGACCACCCCTAAAATCTAAACCCCAATAAATGAAACTATAGAACCCTATACGAGCTATAGTCTAAACTCCTAGTATCCACCTTAAGAAGTTAAACTCTAGTACATATGATCAGCAGCAGTGTTGTCCAGGCAGGCTCTGACGCTGTGGTGTTCTTGCTGTTGGTAGAAGCTGCTGTCTGGGATCCACGCGGTGTATGGTTTAGGGTTGATGTTGGAGTTGCTGCTGTCTTCTAGGGTTCCAAATTGTTCTCGGGCAATCCCAAACCTTCGGGGCATATTGGGGGAGATACTATCTCTATCCATCCCACCAAGCCACCCAATCAAGCACACATATTACCAAAACATCTGAGACCATCAAACCTTGATTGAAATCCAGACCCACACTTTGAGCACTGAACATTTGAAAGCCTGCGGCTCCCGTATGTGAGCTTGCGTAAAGGGGCAAGCTACTACAGGGACCAATATTGTCATAGTGTTCTCCTTCCTCTAGGAACTTTCACAATAGTCTTGTGCCTGGAAGGGGGGCGAAGTATGTTCTAAGAGAGTCCTCGCAACCTCCAAAAATGTACGGTTAGGAGCAAACCCCAAACCCTAAACCCTTGAAGCCGCAGGACCTGGTGACCCTCTCGGCAGCATCTAAGTTCCTTGAAGCAGCCACTACCTGGGCCGAGGGCTTGAAGGACATGTTATCATCCATGGGTCACAAAGGCAGATGTCGGGACCCTGCTATACCTCTTGTACAGCCCAATGATATACTTTGCATGTTCAGTTTGTACACCTTGTCAAGGCCACTGTCGATGCAAAAATCGTTTGAAGGCTTTGACTTCCGGTGCGTTTCGAGGGAAGCGATGGCATTAACTGAAGGTACCAACAATTTTGGGCTTTCGGCGCCTCATACTACACACCGAAGAGGCGCGGGAGGTTGGGAAGGTATCTACACACATGAGGACTGAAGGACCACACTAGAACCAACGAGACACAGACCCCTGGCGGCCTCACCAGAATGGACATGCCGGAATGCACACCGACACGTGTTATTTAACGCGTTCAAACACAATTGGCAGCCCTCGCACGACATCTAGGTTCCAAGAAAATTGTTTTCCTCACCTGGTCCAGACCCCACCAGGGAGCAAAAAATCCAGCATGCGCCAAGGCCCCATCACAATGTCAGGGGACCCAAGAAACAGTTTCTCCGTGATATAGAGCCGTGTACAGGTTCTATACAGAAATGCTTTGATAGCAGTGAGGGTACACGACCAGAGCTGTTTAAACCTAGCACAGCAGACGCAAGTGCCCAGCGGATGTTGGTCTGCGGTCCATGATCTCCTGGAAGACAGCTCAGAATTCACCGACGCTGATCGGATTGCTCTGGCAGCATCATCATGATTCATTGCCATCACCACTTGCATGTGTGTGTGTGTAACTCTGTATCAATAGGAGTCACGCCCAAGCTCAGGTTTGAGGCCTCAAAACTCAGGGTTTGGACTTTCAGCCCTGGGTCGATATATGAGGACCAACCACAGGCGAGGAGTTGCCTGAAGAGCTTTTGGAGGGACCATTGGAGCTGTATGCGGGGCACAAAGGGCTATTATTAACTCTATGGTAGCTCCTCCCCCCTGATTGCTTAGATTTTATGCGCACGTACTCCCCACCGCTCTTCAACGCAACAACAAAGAAACTCAAAATTGTCTGACAAGCACCTTAGGTATAAGGAGGTATCATACTCCCAGACCCCCTAAAAGATCCAAAAGATGGAGCCCTCCAAAATGACCCGCATTACCATATTGGGGAAACCGGGGGACTATTGGCCCTAAACCCTAAACCCTGAAAGGTTCCATTTTTGGGGTCCTTTAGAAAGTCTGGGCTCCCATGTGATATGTAGCTCGTCACGTTAGAAATGCTGGGCCATGGAGACTCCATCACTCTGCAAGCAGGTCCAACCGTAAAAGATGTAGCCACCATACAGAGTACCGTTTAGAGGGGACTGTAGGGGATATATAGGGTTTAGGATTTAGGGGTTAGGGTTTGGGAAGCCACAACAACATCTCCCAAGTGAGATGCTTTGCAGGCCATGTGAGCCAGGTACGCTTTCAAAGCCCTTCCCTGCAATCTCTGTCATGTAGGCGACCACGTTCTCTTTAGCAACATCTCCCAAGTGAGATGCTTTGCAAGCCATGTGAGCCAGGTACGCTTTCAAAGCCCTTCCCTGCAATCTCTGTCATGTAGGCGACCACGTTCGGCGGAAGAAATGTATCAACTTTCGATACTAAATCTCCACAATTCGCAAGGTGCAGGGTACCTAAATCCATGCAGGGTTGGAAACATAAACAGTCAGCGGTAGTAATGAATCCTGAAAACCTGCAGCAATGGGCCATCCTTGGTGGATGGCCCTAAAACACGAACAGATTGGTGTTTCCTTACATAAGGCAGCCGGATAACTGCACCAAATGAGAAGCTGGAGTCTCAAGATTATGGTTCGATATTCAGGATGCAAATATGGAAAGGACTGCAACATGTGAAGAGGTAGACTGCAAAACCCGGAATCTTTAACCCTAACCCCAGTAGGCCATCTAAGAGTTGAGAAACAGCCTTTTTACCTTCCCCTCCTGTTCGACATTCCATCCCACCCCAGCCCCCATGTCAAAAATGTCCACCAAAAGATTTGGGCTTGGAGTCATCTCTAGAAAGCAGATGCCTTGAGGGCTCCTAGAAACAGCCAGAGTAGGAATCGGAAGGTATCGCATTGGGGTTCTACTGGATCATCCGGGGCTCTGGGTAGCCTAAACCCTCAACCCAAAACCCCTATCAGCACGGACACCCTAACACCGTATAACCCCAAAACCGTGGAACACCTTTCATGGGAGAGTGGTCCTGCGCGAAGGATGGTCCTGAAACCACCACAACCTGCCACATGTGCTTTGTTTCAGGGTTGGGGATTCGGTGGATACTAAGAGAATCCTGCATGACCCTAGGTACCTTATACCTTGGGAGTTATGCTGCTATAGTATACCAGGGTCATGCGGGAGCTTTAATATCAACAGTCTTTATAGGATCTTCAAGGCTCAGGGGACTTCGCAACTGCTTCTAGTTGGACTTACTACCCTACTTATAATTGGGTAAGCTACATACATCCAGTTAGGGGCAGTTACAGGTAGGGTCATATTTCCAGTTATAAGTCCCATGAGCTTCCAAGGTGAGACGTTCATAGTGTTAAACACAGAGACACACGGGACATACTAGGAAACAAAAGCATATACATGAATATATAAGGTGGAGGGTCTAGGGTTTGGGGTTTGAGGTCACGGACTTTATTCAGGGTTGAGGGCTTCTAGGCCTTGTGGTCTTTGAGCAGTTAGGAAGGCATCTTCGGTCTGGATTTTGAGATTTAGGGTTGCGAGGTTTTACAACTCAAGCCTCGGGCGTCAATCTAGGGAAGACCGCAGAATGCATAAGGAAAGTGAACCCATATATATTCAGGGTTTATGGTTTTGGTAAGGGTTGAGTTAGGGTTTAGGGCTAAGGTTTAGGATTTAGGGCTTAGGGTTGAGGGACAAAGGTCTCGACCTGCACGTGCTATCTGAGGACAGGGAGCTTCAATAGAGGCCCTCAACCCAAACCGTTAAGCTTCCCCCACATGCTTGTACATCTGGTAGTTGCCCAAAATGAGGGGACCCCAACATAGACCCCAAAATACTATAATCCTTATTATGGGGACCCCCAATAAGGTACCCCTAATTATAGGAAACCCCCATCTAGTTCATCCCATAGCCCAAAACCTCTGCACAAACCACAGACCCTGTACCTCAAATCTGACGCCCCCGACGTCCTACTCCACTTTGGTAGACTACTGGCGGTCCAGGGAAGAACCACATGTAAAACTGTAAAGCGCAAAACCATGGCTCCAGAACTTTTCGATTTTGACATTTGAGAAGGTGGGCACTTCTCAAAACATATCTACATACCTGCTGCTTGACTCGGCCTGAAAGATTTGTGGACGAGGGGCCCAACGCCCTTCCAACCTGAAACCAAACCCAGTACCTCAAGCACTCTCAGTCCTAGTTTCCATTTTCTGTTCCATCATCCCAATATAACCCCAATGTAATATAGTAGTTTCCATTTTATTTTTGCATTATCCCTGTAAAAACCCTGCAAGACTCCAAAAGCTCAAAGCTTTAACCCCAGATCAAGCACGCTCTCAGCCCTAAACAGCACTGAGACCTTGACACTCTGAGCCCGAAATCCCTGAAACCTCAAACCACACATTCCTTGGCACAAGCAGATGCAGGACGACCTGAGCATCGGCTTCATCCCGACCCAGTGCCTGAACTAACAAGAGGCATTTGTTCACTAGAAGGTTTAGGGTTCTTAGGGTTGCAGGTTCTGGGGAGTAGCAGGTAGGGGGCATGCTGCCATTGGTACAAGTGTTGTGGTCCAGGATGTGACTCATTTCTTTGAATGCGTTGGTCCAGGACCCTAAACCTAAACTTTAGAACCTGAGTGTAAGCTTTGGTCGAGCCGTTGGGCAAAGCTCCTGGTGTTCTTGGCAGTCGCTTTGTAGAATTGTTCTTGCCTGAAACATCGCAAAAGTGGCCGCACAGGTACTCCTCAGTAAATTGTATACGTACTAATCGTCCATGTACCGCCAACATCCGACAAAAACACCTCCCTCCCCAAAAAAGAACAAGAAGAAGTTGCAATGAAAAAACAAGTAATCCGTCAGGTTGAGAAGTCTGCATGGGGCCTCTAACCAGGAAGACTGTTGTTCCAATGAAAGCACCGAGATGGGGAAGAGACATAATGGGGGGGGTCCTGTAGGGATCGCAGGGATGTGTAGTGATTGATCGCCTTCACACTAAGAATAAACTCACTCACGACCCCACCTCATAACTAACCCCCAAATAGAAAATGTCTTAGGGGATGTGGTGGCGGCTTAAGGAGTGGATGCACCGAGCCCTGGTCCTTCTCCGCTTTGGTCCGCAAAGCCCTGAACTCTGAAATATAGGCTTTATAGGGCTACATAAGCATATTGTGGAAAAATGAGGATATGCAAAGATGTGTAGGGTTTAGGGGTTGGGGTTCAGGGCTTAAGCTTTCGGGCTTCACGGTTTTAGGCGTATTTCACCTCTGGTTACCGAGGAATGACGGAATGGATCTCTATAGAAGCCCCTAAATCAACCTCAACAACACAATAGTTTCCGTGTTCTTTTCCATTCCTTCATTCCCTACTAACCAACGGTAAGCAACACAACTCCCACGTGAGCTGCCATTCCCATTTCATGTTCCAGTTTTCCTTCTGACTGTCCATTGCAAACAGGCACTTTGAGGTGGGGCCGCCGTTCTCCACCTGCTTCAGGGAAAACAGGGAACTCAAAAATTGATTACACCACGGTCAATGGTCAATGGGAAAGGTCGGCTATTAGGAAAGGTCCTTTGTTCCGCGTAGAAATGTGGAAGCCAGATTCCAGCAGAGCTCCAGGCAAAATCTAGCTTTTGTGAAGCCCAAACCCAGAGATGTCAAGTCAGTAAACTCCAAACCTCGAAAAAAAAGGAATCTGAAATGCTACCCAGATCATGAGCCCCAAAGCCCAAAACCCGAAACCTTAACACAAAATCCCCAAACCGGTCATTCTGGCCTCCGGGATAACGTCACACATCAGCTTGCGGGTGCCAAGCTCAACTCCCTGCAGAACTTTGGATTCATTGCGGGATTGGGGCTTGGGGATGAGGATTCAAGGATTCGGGCTTAGGGACTCACGTCTTGGGATTAGGGTTTTAGGGATGTGGATTTAAGGATCGGGGTCAAAGGCTCAGGTTTGGACCTGAAGCCCCTAACTTACTGGTGGATAGTAGGGAATATGGTATTCCCAATCCCAGTATAGTATATTCGGTTATTCCTACTAACAACCAGCTGAAACTTGAAAGGCTTGGCGCTCAAGCGTCTGTGACAATTGTTGCCCTTGGAAATATTCAACTTGCTTTTTGTTGGTAGGGAATAGGGGAGTATACCATACAGGGATTATGTAGGAATTATGTTCCCATGTTCCATACTAAGAGCCAGTAGGTCAACGGTAGGTAACCTAGATCAGAGAATCCACGGCAGGCTTGCACAGGGGGCTATCTGGCTATCCTGACAATGAACCCTTAGAAATGGGAGCTCTGGCCCCATAAGCTTCGCCTGCCTAAACTTCACGTGCTAAGCCCTACACTCACAATTGTTTTGACGTCGTCCGCAAGGGTGCCAAGCAATATCTTGAGCAAAAACCACATGGTTCCTCATTCGAGGCTCTCTTGAGACCTACATGGGTGGCTAAGCAGCTCTGAATGCCCGCAACCCTGCAAAGCTCCAACCCTAAATCCAAGGGCCAGAAATGCCAAAACCAGAGCTCTCAACGCCTCCAAACTAATAGGGAGCTCCATAGGCCCTTGTAAAAAGCACTCCATGCTTTGTAGTGCCCTTTTTGGACTCGATGCGATTGGGGAAGGTCAAAATTCAGGAACATCCCTGCCACCTCCCCATACTACCGCACATTACCCATACAGCCCCCCTACACATGTAATGCACTTTGTTTCTACATACATAACACTGACACCCTGAAGGAATAAGCCCCTAAACCCTTAGCCCTTAGCGCCCTCAGTCCATGTCGGTTTCAGTATCTTTGGTTTGCCAAGGATGACGGAATGGATCCTTATGGTCGTCTCTTTCTAAGCCCAATAACATCGTAGCTTCCATTTTCCCATTCCGCTATATATATATATATATGGATATATATATATAATCTCCATATACCACTAGTTTCTATTTCATGTTCCATGCTGTTTTCCATTTTGGTCCTCAATTACAGTAGTTTCCATGTTGATGTTCATTCCTGCATTCCCTGGGCGAACCACCTTACATAAGCCCTAGACCCTAGATACCCCTGTAGACCTCTAATTTCAATGTAATTTTCCCTTGTTTGTCCCCTTTATTCTCCATTCTTGGGATAACATCCCTGAACCCGAACCTGAACCTTAAACCCGTTTCTGGCCACAACTAGCGCTCCTTGGACACAGCCACAACCGGTATGCCGGGTGGGACCAGCTCTCGGATGGCTTCCAGAGCCTCTGAGTTTTGTCTTGAGGCTTAGGATTTAGGGATAGGTCGGGATTAAATAGCGGTTACATAGGGATGTAAAGGGATGTACAGAATATACATCCCTTATGCGAGCTACAGTCATAGTAAGGGACTCCGCATGAAGGTGCCCCACGCTTCGGGACTTGCCCCCGGAGTAGGGTCCAGAGCAAGGTGGCCCAGCTTCTTTTCAAACTTCTCTACAGCTTGTGGGACCAGAGCTTCCAGTGTAGCAGCAATAGGTTTCCAGCTACTTACCCTTCAAAATACTATGTCACCGACATGACATATGAAACGGCTGGGTGATAAACCAGCTATAAGTACTTGATGCGCCCTAGGCCTTCGCGGTGACAACCTCAAAACCAGTCCGGAAACCCTTGAGTGAGTGAGTGAGTGAACGAGCGAGTGAGGAACGACTTGGGGTGCACTCCAGCCTATGGAAGCGTTCCCTCCCGAGCTTCTCTTCCTCCCTCCGCTTGCGTCATTGGGGAGATCCAGCGAGAGTTCCACACTCCGGGCTCTTCAATGTGAGCTGGGAAAGGTGCCGCCCGATCCTCCATGGACCTGCCCCCCCAAGCGGGGCAGCTTGGGTTGGGTTTGGGCACTTGGCAAGACAGTCAACTTCTCAGGAACTAAACTCTTCCCCTGTGATCCCTCATGTGGGTACTAAGCTGGGGACACCGGCTCAGAGATGGGTCATGGGGAGCCTGTACCAGACGCACACGCACACGCGCACCGGCAGCCAGAGCAAGGGTAAATACAAAATTCAGCTGATTCCCTTGTGGCTGCACAAACTTTATCAGTATCCGCTTGGCGTGTGAAGCAATGCTTGCAACTGAAGGCATCACCCCTCGACAAGAAGGGGGCCAGAAACCTGAACTTACTGGGGTTAGTAAGGAATAAGGGAATAGATTGTATTGGGGCTTAATAGGGATTATGTTTTCCCTTATTCCCTACCATATAAGCACAGGTACGTAAATCCTACCTGGAAAGCTGCTGAATCCAAAAAAGCGTAGCTTCCCCCGTCTGGTCCATGCTCCTCGCATCAACACGAGGTAGTGTTGTTGCGAAACACTAGCGTTATGGTTATAATCGTAAACCATGGGAAACTATAGGAGATTACCCAGAAACAGCTTTTTTACCCACCTAGCCTAAACCCTGAACCAAACACATAATCAGAGTTTCCATTTCATGTTCCATGCTTCTTTTCCAGTTGATGTTGCACTGTTACCCCCTTCCCTAATCCCTATATCTCCCCATATTATCCCTGTTACACCCCTGTATAAGCCGAATAATCGCCTGAACCCCCAAACCCTAAACCTACACCCTGTGCCCTAAATCCTTTCCACTAAGCCCTATACCCTAAAATCTAAACCTTAAACCTCAAACCTTAAACCCTTAACCCTTAACATCGAGAGCTGCCTCCCTGGATGCTTGCACTGGGACGGCGTGGATAAGCACATCGCAGCCAGCCATGGCCTCCTCTGTCTGCTGTGAGATCTCGATTTGAGGGTTCAGGGTTTAGGGGCTTAGGAGTTTAGGGTTCCGGGTTCTAGTTGGATTTCGATTCGATTCTGGGAGATTCTTGGGGCCCATAAGGGCACATCCCGGGGCAATAGGTTGTAAGTAATGAGTGCTTGCGTCACTTTACCTTTGTACAAAATCCACAAACACTGCACTAAGCTAGCAAGCATCCAGCGGCAGCTGGGAACTGGCTCTACGCTCTTCAAGGGAGGGACTCAGGGAAAACCCAGCGTCTCCTTTCGTTGGAACTGCGCGCTACCTACAGTGTCTTCGGGGCGACCGAAGAGAGGTCGGAGAGGGGCATTGAGGTAAAGCAACCCGGACAAAGTGCAGCGGGCTGTGTGGAGTAGCTGCGGAATGACTCATCACAGGCACGGGGGCGAAAGGGGGAAGGAGCAGAGCCAGCACGGGAGGCGGCAAGCGAAGGCTTCAGGGATCATGAAATGCGGACTGCCCTGGCATTTTCGCGCTGGAGCGCGACAGCGAGGCTTTGGAGGAGGCGGTCTGTTTCGGCTCCTGGAGTGTCACCAGACCGGGCAGCCACAAGGCCACCGAGAGTGCGCCACGTGCGGCCTGCAGTGCCCCCAACCTCATCTGCAGGCTTCGGCAACGAGAGGAAGAAACTGAAGGCCTTCGGTAAGGCAGTGCTGCTCCGTGCGGAGGTGGGTGCGCTTCTTAGCCTCGTAAGCTTCCGCGGTTGCTGCGCCACAGCGCGCGGACTCCGCGAGCGCGGCACCAGAGCGGAGCCCCGAGGTGACGGCTATGTCAAACGCAGCGACACCGTGAAGGCCCCACTGAGCGGCAACAGACCCGGCTTCTCGACTTCAGTCGTGAGGCCGGCAGCCTGGGCCCGGGCAGCCACAATGGAGCGGAGAGAGCTTGTGTCTCTTGATGCGGTCCCCCCCACAGGGGCAGCTCCGGGCATGGTCGCCGAAGCGGTCGGCCACCACGTCACAGAGCGGGCATGCAGTGTCCGAGCGGCGATTGGCAAGCGCAAGCTGCTGAAGCAGTTGGAAGTGAGCCCTACTGGCGTCACGTCCTGGGCCTGGCGTGCCACAGCACGGTCAAGTGCCTGGGACAGTGCGCGCTGTCGGGTGGTAAGCGGCACAGGGACTTGCAGGTGGTCGGAGGGCAGGACCTCCTGATTGGGGGCAGTAACTGCAGCGAGGAAGGCCGAGTGGTTGGGAAGGTCGTAGGCAGGGTCAAGCCCAACGCACGATGCGGCAGTGCTTGCAAGGGAGGCGATGTATGCAGCCGGCGCGTGCCGGCACGCCGAACGCAGCCCCAAACCCCCAGCAGAGGTGGCAAGCGTGCACTGCGTCCACGCTTCGGCGGAGAGCGGGCCGGTGCACATGTGCTCGAGGCACGCACGGACGGCACTGTCGAAAGCAGCGAGCACATGGCTGTGGAGGCTCGGCGGCGTGACACGCGAGGAGTAGGCAAGTCGGCAAAACGATGCTCAATGGCGAAGCAGTAGTAGTGCGGTTTGGGGTCTGGAAGGGCAGCAAACTGCTCCAACAGTGGCTCGGCCTTCTCGACACGCTCGGACACACAGAAGGCTTCGCAGTAGGCAGGAGGGCCGATGGGGGCTCACCTGCCCCTCAGCAGGGAAGAGGCGTGTGTCAACGCACCGCACATGACAAGCTCACACTTGCTTGGGTTGAGCTCCAACCGATTTGGCGAGCGGCAGCAGCTAAGCGGGCGAGGCTGGCAGCGACGTGGCGGTAGTCTCCCGTCAAACACATCGTCGAGGAAGGCCAGGGCCCAGTTCCGGACGCCACAGGAGGGACTTGGCTTCCTCCTTGTAGGCCTGGCACAAGCATTTCCCCACAAGCCTCTGCAAGGTCTCAATTACAGCGATGGGCCTCACGTCATCGGCACCCTTGGATGGCAAACAAGGCCGCCGCAAGATCGGGAGGGGCGGCACTTGAAGCTAGGAGACGCACGACATCACCGAGGTGCGCGGCAACCTCGTCACGGTGTGGTGTAGCGAGGGCCTCACGCAAGTGGTCGCCGCGGAGGCCGCTGGGCCCAGCAGCACTCCCACGCCGAAATCTAAGCCGAAAGCACATCTGCAGTGGAGAGGTCAGGGACCTGGCTCTGCACAGGGAGGCCTAGGCGAACCAGCGCTGGCAGGGCAGGTTGGCTATGCGGGTGCAAAGCAGGCAGGACGCCCTCATCGGCAGGGTTAAAGGGGCGGGCTGAGGAGGGCGGAGCAAGCAGGAGAGAGCTCACCCTCGGCAGCGAGGAGCTTGCAGCGCGCTTGCCGGGCGGCAACTTCTTCGTCGCCTGCTGGGCGAGGGGGCCTCGCAGGGTGGGTTTCCCAGAGCTCCTCCCGTTCACCCTCAAGCCAATGACGGCAGCGGCGAATGGTGTGCTGAGTGGCAGCATCGCGACGCTTGGCCCCGCCACGGCGCGGCGGTCGGAGGACCGCTTTGGGCAACATAAGAAGGTCCCGCCATGACTGTAGCGAGCTGCACGCGGAGACATTGGCAAGGGCCCTAGCTAGACACTAGGCCCAGACGCTGCGAGCGGCCTTTGGCACATGGCGTTGCACGGGGATGCGGGCCTGGAAAACATCGCACAAGTCCGGGCCAACTGGTTGTTGCTGAGCGGGTTGGGGCTGTGGCCCTGGAGGAGCGGCCCGGGCTTCAGGCCTACATCGCGGGTGCACGCCGTTGAACTGGCGGGAAACCAGCAGCCCACATACCTGGCATTGGCAAAGAGAGTGCTGGGCAAGGTAGGCGGCAGGGACGTCCCCGGCGAGGGAGCCAGCACAGTGGTCATTGAGGTGGGCTTGCGTGCTACCGTGGCTGCCCCAACCTCTAGCAGATGCGGCATCAGAGCAGGGGCAACCCGGCACAGGGCAGTACACACGAGGGTTGTTGGCAGGACGGCCCTTCCCGGGTGAGGCAGACCGCAATCGTGGGGGATCAGGGGGTCCCGGAAGTGAGGCCTCGCCGAAGCGAACGCCTCCGGCAGGCCAGCCTGCCCAATGTTGCCGATTAGGCTGACGGCCCCACTGGCCGTGTTGTTGCTGGAAGAGATGCCCACGCCGCCGGTGTACGCGGACGGACGGTGGGGCGCTGCCAGAGGTCATGATGATGCACGCGGGTGTGAGGCGGCAGTTGCATGTGGCCCCAGGCCAAGTTGAGGAGAGAAGTGAGCTCACGCACATGGGGGTCGGCAGGCAACAGTGCATGAGAGCAGGCACGTAATGGCGGCTGCCATGGACATGGAGGGAGGAGCACGACACTGAGGGCGGCACAGAGGTGGAGCAGCCAATCTCCTGCCGAGGGAGCCATGGCCTACGAGAGCGCAGGAGGGAAAGAGCAACAGCTACAGGGCACCAGGCGCAAAGGGCGGCTAGGCTAGGCTGATGACATGCGCGCGTGCAGGCCAGGAATGAGATGCGGATGACCGGCACGAGGGTATGTTTATCCTGGGTTAGCCCTCAGCCCCAGAGCGCAACGCGACGCGACGCGGAGAGGCAGAGCCGGGCGGTCTCAACCCCCGGGCGGAGGGAGGACCCGGATGCCAGACACTATGGCTCGGCTAGGTGCCAAGGCTAAGGGTTTAGGGGATAAATAATGCATACAACAGGTCAATAAGTGTAAGGACGAAGGTTTCGGGTGCGGGGCTAGGACTCCACTCTCCGTCCTCGGTTTAGAGTTGACGGGTTGTTGGAAATCTCACCTCCTCGAGACGTGAGGAGCCACATGCGCCACCACACGTTACTGGCTTGGAAAAAAGCACAATGGTAAAAGTAATGGCCACAGCAACAAGAAGCAGAAAAACAAGGACCGGACAAAGATGAAAAGAAGAACGGCCGATTAGCTCAAACAGCCGAAGCAATCAACCAACAAGCCCCACCAAGCAACCAAGAAACAGGCCGACAGAGTAAGACAGAAAGGCAGGCAAGCAAACAAAACAATAGCCGGATCGTAGATGTTTGAGAATTCCTAACAATGACAGGCCTATTCCTGTGAAAATATGGCGACTGCTCGAAGTCCCCCAATTAGTTAGTAGGATCCCTGTTCCAAAGACTGCGAAAGTGAAGGTCATAATTCTTATCAACCCCAGAAATCTAAACCCTCCACATCCCTTCGGAAGACCTCCAGACTCTAGAACCACCGTAGCACAGACCGCAAAACCCCAGGATGTTGAGAACCTCCTAAACCATACACACCCCATATATCTTTTGAACCATAACACAATGAACATGTGATTCTGCGAGCCCTGAAACCTTAAGCTTAAAGCCTGAACCCCTCATGTAGCCTACATGACTGGAAAGGCCGCGGAGTGAGTAGGTATTGCGCGCAATTAGGTCCTATTAGTTGCACTGGACAGTAGCAATAATGGCCATGTCACCATGATTACTTATCATGGCCGAAGTGGACTACAGGATGCAGCAAAGTGCTAAATTGAATCATCGAGCTGGCCCAGATGAGACTTAGACAAACCTTAAGCCCCAAATCCCTCACACAAAGCCTGAAACCTGGGGTTCATGGTTGGAGGTAAACTGTGTGGACCTTCAGCTCAAGGCGAGTTGCATCTGCTGATGTCGTTGCGCGCACATTCTTCGGCAGATCAAATTCCGAGAGATACCTGAATGTACAGTCCTTTGTGGGAGGGTTCTCAAACCAGGGTTATCCATGAGGACCCTAGGAAATATGGAATGGAATGATAGGCAGACTATGGCAGTATATATTGGCTACATACAAAGAACGTTTGGAAAAACTCCCAGCGGCAGGCACATGGACCTTGCCAGGACTTGTGGGCTGTGAGCCTAAGGTTTAGCCTTTAAGGCTCATGGGTTCCGGATTTAGGACTTAGGACCCCTACATGAGCTATAGTCTAAACTCCTAGTATCCCCCTTAATATCCCCTATTGTAGTCCCCTATATAATCCCCTATATAACCACCTTTAAGGAGTCTAGACTATGGCTCACATGGCCGATAGAGTTTCCAGCTTGCGGCTGTCCAACGGCTAATAAGGAGAATGCCGGAAAGAGGTTTAGGGTTTAGGGTTTAGGGGTTTAGGGTTTAGGGTCTGACCTCCGGATCTCTCACTGAGAGAAAGCGGCCGTTAAAGCGGCCATCTGTCCAGACTCTGCAATGGATGAGCCAGCGGTGGCTGATTATATGTATATATATGAAACTACTATAGTATATTGGGGTTATATTGGGATAATGGAAAATCAAACGGAAACTACTATAATGGGTTATAATAGCAGATTTTTCTCTGACCTAATCCACCAATGTCATGTACCATGTCTTCTCCGGCATCATCCAGACTCCGGTCCCTTCCTTCCTCTGTCCTCCTCCTCAACTCCTTGACCCTCCAATTTAGGGGGTTTAGGGTTTAAGGTTTAGGGTTTAGGGTTTAGGGTCAAAGACCCCAGTATACTATAATCCTTATTACAGAGACCGCTGCAGCCATGAACTTGCTTGCGTACCCCCAGAAAGCAAGCCCTACACCCTAAACTGCCAT
>CAJNIZ010047496.1:0-20534 GCA_905231905.1 Symbiodinium pilosum | reverse complement strand
CATTATCCCTATATTACCCTATATGATGCCTATGAAGCCTTGAAGCTGCCCCTGCATCTTTCCAGTTTTCAGGACCTGAACTCTGTAAACCAAGAGCGCACCTCGGGTTGATGTGCTTGCGGTTGATGAACTTGCACACCTGGGTGGCGTTTGGTTGGGCAAAACGCTGAAGAATTCGCAAACTTGGAATCATCTCCCTTGGTGATTTCTGCAGGAGCGGGCCCTACATACTTCAAAGCATAACCAACAACGCAGCAACCAAAACTATCACCCAACACGCAAGTGAACACCAGGCAGTAAAGGAGGAGTCCAGCTATGCAGGCTCTCTTCGTCACGAAATACCAGTCTCAACAAAGCTAGTGATATTGGCGAACAGAACATGCAGGCAACTGACCAGCTATGCTGCCCCAAACGAAAATGGAACCCAATCTAGGCCCTGCTTAAACTTTACGGGGCCCTTTTCTGGGTTCCATGCTACTTTGGGGATACTCCTGAAAACCTCCTGGCTACAGCGGCATGCCAGGTGCCCGGCAGACTTGTTGCGAACAATCATAGTAACCAGGTGACCCTTTCGAGCCTCACACGGCAAAAGAAGTGCAGCGAGACTACACACGCAGCATACCCTGAAGTTGAAACAGACCTTTCCGACATACATACATACATACATANNCATGCATACATACATACATACTTACATACATACTTACATACATGCATGCATGCATGCATGCATGCCTACCTACCTACCTACCTACCTATACATACATACATACATCCATACATCCATACATCCATACATCCATACATCCATACATCCATACATGCATACATGCATACATGCATACATGCATACATGCATACATACATACATCCATGCATGCATATGCACAGATACAGCATACTCAAGATCACTCTGCAAGTTCTGGCAGGTTGGTTTTGCAAGGCATGATGTATTGCTCAACTGGAGGATCTCTCCAAAAAGAACGACCAAGGCAAACCCTGAAAGCCTAAGCCCTTTTGAGATATGTGGGCATTCCCAACCCCCAATCTTAGGATCCGATTCTACTCAACTGTAGGGTCCTAATTTGGGGGTTGGGGTTACCAAAACCCTGATGTTTGTTTCCAAGCTCTACCGTGCAAGGCACATGTGCTGCTCTAAGTTATGGATCTTCCTCTGAAAAACCCTTGGAACAAGGACATATGTGAAAATACATCGGGGCGATATACAGAATCTTGAATTCTGAGAAAGTCTCACATACCTCGTTTGCCGTGCAAGATTTCCCTGAACCTGAAACCGCAAGCCCTTTAAACCCTGACCACCACCCCGAACACTCTGTGGAACCGGCGACATGGGTGGCCATTGCAGTTCCGAAGGCTCCACCACCCATGATGACTACCTGCATCTGAATACTTGTACTTATCGTTTTGGCTTTACTTCCAGTTGCGGGTAAAGAAATAATTTCAGTAAGACTAATTGTGATGGTTGTCGTAGTAATAGTACTAGTACTACTACTACTACTACTACTACTCCTACTACTACTACTACTACGACGACAACGACGACGACGACGACGACTACCAGCAGTAGTACTACTAATAGTAATAGTAAAAGTAATAACAGTAATAGTAGAAGCAGGAGGAGGAGGGGTTTCCGGAAACCTCATATTATGGTGCTTAGGTTATCAGATTGTAGGCTGAGATTTGGGGTGTCATGCTCCGATCGCTGAGCTCGGGCGATACTTCCACCCGTGATGGATGACATCCTGGGTGATTCTATGTACCCAAACCCTATGGCAGTCTGGTGTACCTACAGTCATGCAGGATTCGCGGGGGCGGCGCCGAAAGAACCTGTGGCAACTCATGAAGTGCGTGCTGGATATGAACTTTGTGCGCAACCTTTCCTGGAATGCGGAACGTGTCCTGACTAAGACAAAGTACTGTAGGCACATTTGTTTTGAGGCAAGGAGGGAACCACAATGCATTTTTTCCATTCTCCGTGCTTCTGCGCGTCCGTCTGCGCTTTTACTTGGCTGGAGTTGAAACCTCAAATCTAAGTCTGAGGTGAAAGTCTGCCAGTCAATAGATTTTTACGTGGCTAGATGACATGGTATTCTATTCGAGCATATAAAGGACTAGGCTATACAAGGAACCCTGCCTCCACCCAGAGTGGTCCCCTAGTCCCTCGCTATCCAGAATCTTCACAGCTGGCCACGCAAGGTCCTTCACCCTAGTTATGCCCTATAAGCTCTGACTTGGTTACCATACCCAGGGGACCCCCCTGCATAAGACGCTCATCTGAACTTTACCTAGCGAACATTGTATCCTTCCCCTAGCTCAAATTAAGCTAAAAAAATGCCATGGAGAGGTAAATACAGATGCCCAGAAAACAGGGTAGGGTACAAGCGAACCCATGAGAAAATCGTTGAAGAGCTGATTATGCTGGTTAAGTAAGGTTCCGGCTTTTTGTTGCCAAGTGACCTCGCCTGAGGAGATACTGTTGGAGAACCTTTCTTCCCCGAAGGTATAAGGTACTTCGGCGCATGCAGGATTTCTAGTATCCACTGTATGGCGAATGAGCCGTAAGCATGAGTGTTTCAACTCCCCGCCAGCGTGGGGCTTGCAGACCGGCCAGTTCATTGTAGGGCAAGGGGAATGGACTCATAGTAGGGGAGCATCAAAGTCATTAGTCTTACTGTTGTGAACAATACTGGTAATATTGCTGCTGCTGCTGCTGCTGCTGCTGGTGCTGCTGCTGCTGCTGCTGCTGCTGCTACTACTACTACTACTACTACTACTACTACTACTACTAGGGCCCGCCGCGTCACAGTCCTCTTGGTTTTTGAGGGTTTTCACAGGAGAAGCGCTTCTTGTCGTGGAACTTCACCGGACAAGCGCTTGTTGTCCCATGCAGCTGCCAGAGTGCAGCGGAGAGGCTGTTGCGCGTCATGTGGGGCACTCACTTGAAGCCGTCTGGTGCTGGCGCTGCCGAGGATCCGGCAACCTAGCAGCCGGAGGTCTGAGCTGGAGCTTGTAGGCTTCCCCTGCACCTAGTCTGCATGCAGTGACTAAAGCATCCATGCCCAAACCATAATTCCGTTCATCTTTGAATGAGTGCGACAACCAGAGCATCCATGCCCAAACCATATTTCCGTTCATCTGCTAATGAGTGCGATAACCGGAGCATCGATGCCCAAACCAATTCCGTTCATCTTTTAATGAGTGCGCCCATGTAACCCTCAACAAACACCGGGACTACTACTACTACTACTACTACTACTACTACTGCTACTACTACTACTCATATTCTTAGTATTGCACTTATTACTATTGTCACTGTTGGTACTTGTATGATCGTATGGACAGGAAGTTAGGGTTCAATTCCTGCGTTCTGGGGATCTCTACAGGAATTCAGAGACTGCTTGAGGGATGCATTCTCCCATTCCCTACTTTGGGCTTGTGAACAATTCCAACCGCAGGCATAAATAGGATACCAGTAGTAAATAGCCCAATATAAACTATAGCTCTACTGATACTTGCCCATGAACTTCAATGTACGAAGCACCAAGGAGGCAGAGTAGAGGCGGCAGTTTCCGACTTTTTGAATTTCTAGAGCCCTGCATATGAGTTGAGGGCTTAGGTTTTCGGGGATTAGGGCTAGGGTTAGGGTTTAGGGGGTTAGGGTAGTGTGACCTTCAGCTTGATTCCCTAAATCTACTTTGCGGTTCATGCGCTAACAGAAGTCGCCGGGCTATAGGTACCCTCGTAAACCCTGCTGGCCTATGAGTTGAGGCCCCAGGCCTCTGTTCTTTCGGAAACTGCTGACTCGGTGCAGTGGTCCATATGAGCCATAGTCTAAACTCCTAGTATCCCCCTTAATCACCCCTATAGTAGTCCCCTATATAATCCCCTATATATAACCCTCTTGAAGGAATTTAGACTACAGCTCATATGACCTTGTAGAAACCTGTTAAATCATTTCGATCCCCAGCCTCACCACCTTCCAGCCCCAGCCACCCCCCAGCCCAAAGCATGTCGAAGGCATCCCCAGTTGATGTTGCTTCACCAATGCTTTGCATGGGAGGTGGACAATGGACGCTTGGCGATACGAAGCTGGAGAACACGGGCTTCTAAAGAATTCTGGAGCGTTCAGGAGAGTTTGTTCGAGACAGTCTGGTGGCCCAAGCCGCAAACCCCAAATTGCTCAAACCCTGCGACGAGCGCCAGGAACACCCTTGTTCCGAGGGCGCCAGATGCCATACATCGGCCGACCAGAATATCAACCACATAATACCATAGCCCTCATTCTGGGGACCCCCAAAACGGGACACGCAATGTTGGAAACTCCCACATGAGCTTAAGCTTTAGACACCCCAAGAGCCGAGCTTACCTTGCCTTGCACCAAAACCGAATCCAACAGTCAAAGTGTGGCAGAACCCGCAGCTCTAGAGGAAACTCAATCCGCCTTGACCTACTCCAAACATCCGCCTAAGCAAATGAGGGACACACCTACAGAACCGGCCTTAGCCTGGCAAAACCTAAACATTACTTGGAAGTTTCCCTAGATTACTGTTCCCAAAATGGGGGAAATCTATATAGGGCCCCGTATTATAATAGGAACCTAAATAATCCCCACTTGATTCTCGAAGATGACATTCAAAGCCAAGACTTCGCAATTATTCGATTCCGGAGCGAGGGCCTGTCGTCTCATCTCAATTCTTATGAGCGCGCAACTGTGAAGATATCATTCTGTACAGGAGGGCTTACTTTGACAATGGCAAATGGGAGGGACCTCAATTTTCAGAAATAACCCTGTAATATGTACTGTGTTTGCTTCTGCAGTGTGGCTGCGGCCACCACAAGAAAAAAAACAGAAAACCATCGAGGCCTTGTCGCCAAGACTGCAACATGGGGAGTGCCTGTGGGCAAAGGGACCTTACCTTTGGCTTGGGATTGCTGAGCCTGGACCTACCAAGCAAATTGAGAGCTGAAGCAGGACGGTCTATCCCTCCCCATGTGAAGATGCCCTAGTGACCCCAAAAACTGTGAATCCTGAACCCTAACTATCCCGGTGTCACTCTCCAGGATGGACTCCAGTAGCAGGGAATTTGCCACTGCTCACAGCAGAGCTTGGGCAGAAATGCAAAGCTACATGGGGCGGTTCAAGGTATGCTTTGACAACTGGAAACCTTATGCCTAGCTGAATTGGGGCTTAACATGTGTGGACCTGTCGTGTTCTTGGCATACTGGGGCACTGGGGCTTAGATCATACCTACGCCTTGTGGGTCGATAAAGTCGAAGTCGGTCCGCGCGACACCCATGAAAGCTTTGCCAAGTGATTTGCTCACTGTAGATCTTGAACAAGTACTTTGTTGTGGGGTTCTCAGAGGAGCCCACAACAGCGTCGGATTTCAAGAAAGTTCCTCCATGCAGGAGTGAACTAAAAGCTCATAGCTCAGTTCGGCATCATCTGCCGTATGTCAGGTGTCTCATGTCATCTGTCTGACGACGTGAACTTTGGACTGTGGCTTCCACCCTGGTGCATGCTTGCATGTTTTGTGGTCTGGGGACTGGACAAGCCCCAGTCTTTCGTTCAGCACGTGGTTGTCCATGGGTGGTCGTATAATGCCATAAGCAGGGTAACAAGTCCTGACCCGTGGCTGGCTAGACTCGCTAGACATTACGTTACCCTCGCTTTAGATGCATCTGAACGTAGTTGCCCATGAACATCCAAGCAGACGCCCTCAAAAGCGACGACCACGACTTGAATTTCTGCTTCGTAGTTCGGACAAAACAAATGTCACAGCCTCAGCCAGTGGTTGCAACCAGGGCGGTTCTAAAAAATGGCTGGCCCCTGATCTCTGAGGAGGACGCCAACGTGGCCCCCGAACACCGAACACCTAGCGCAGATCTGCGATACAGTAGATTACTCCCTGGTGGCAGCAGAAGCACGAAGCGGATATATACAGCTTTTGACGGCATACCTTCGCGTGGGTCGTCGGCAACGCACACACGAAGAGCAGAGCGCGTCATGGGTTTTCATCAGCCGGTTTCAGCTAGGCCCCAGACGTCGAAGGGACACAAAAAAATTGTCGGGGCTACCAATAGATGATGTGCAAACAAAGTCGGCCAACCATCCCCTGTAGACAACTAGGGCAAGTCCGTGCCAAGTGTTCCAGACAGCTCATCAAGGTATATATATATATATAGGGGTTATATATAGGGGTTATATAGGGATAATGGGAAAGGAAATGGAAACTACTAGATTTTAATAGGTAAAGGTCATGTATCCGCATCCTGTCCCGGGTCCTGTGCTACCTTCCATCAACTCGGACCTTATCCTTATTGGGGTTATATATAGGGATAATGGAAAATCAAATGGAAACTACTATAGTATAGGGATAATGGAAAATCAAATGGAAACTACTATAGTATAGAGATAATGGAAAATAAAATGGAAGCAGTGCCAGACCTTGAAGCTCAGCCTAGGGTTCAGCGCTGGCATATGCAGTGGTAATGTGTCCAAGTGGTACTGTAAAGGTTTTAAGGTCCGGGTCAGATTCTATTCTAGGTTTGAGGTGCCCAGCAGCTACTGTCAAAGCTCCTATCATAACAAGCTTGGCCAGGGGATTGGTATTGCACTCTTATGCTAATCTCAGAACCCTGAACTTAAACCCAGAGACAGAAACACCAGATTTGGACACTTCTTGGAAATTAAGGTTGTGCGAGCATGGGCAGACTAGGGTAGATGTATAGCTTTGTAAGGAATTTGCAATGATCATGGTCCATAATTATCATTAGCTGTTGTCGGGAAAACCCCTGAAAAGGGGGGGGAGTCGGTGTATTGAAGTAAACACCGCTGACAAAACGGCTGCAGGCTATGCTGCTCTGGCTCCAACAACCCTAGTTGCCATGGTCTTGCCGGGGGTTGGCTGACTGCAAAATGTTGGCGCGCCGTTGGCGTCGGTAGTCTCTTTTCTCCTGCGTTGCGATCGCAAGTCTAGCTTCGGGTAGAGGATTTGGAGTTTATGACTCGGCTTCTCTGGAGGCTGACTGGTTTGAGTTTTGGTTCAGGTTTTCAACTAGAGGTCCAAGTTAAGCTAGGGTTGTGGGCAGGGGCCATGCATTAGGATGGAACAGATTCCAGGAAAACCGCACCTAGGCACATGTAAACCTCTTGTTCAGACATCTAAACTTCAGCCCTGAACCTGAGCCCTACCCAACAGCACAGCACAGCACGCCTAAGAAACACACCTTTGAGCTTGATTGCTATAGGCGACCAAATGATTACCAATATCATTTCGAGGTCTGTTTGAGGTACCCCTAGTATATTTGTACAAGGAATCTATAACCCAAAACCCTGAACACTAAACCACGTAAATATTCAGGCCCCTCAAGTAGGCAGATGAAAGTTATCCCCTGAAATACCATCGATGGTAACACCTGACAATCCCTAATCTCTGGGGATCTCTTTAGGACTGGCCAAACCCTTACCTTGCTTTAAACCCTTAACTTTAGAGCTAGGGGTTTCGGGTTCAGGGCGCAGTGTTTAGGGGCTTAAGGGTCGCTAATCCCTTCATACTGAAATCGCACCCCCCAAGCCCCAACATTCAATATGTCCTCCTCCGACATAATCAGAAGGTCTCTTATGGGAAATACTTATCATTAGGTGTGGGGGAGTGCTTGCTACTATCAAACGCACAGGATGTCTTTCAGTTCTGGGGAACTGGGGGATGGTTTCAAGCCGGGTGAGGGCCCTTGAGATCCAACCGTGTATTGATTGATTTGACCACTTGAACTTGGAACGTTTGAGGATACCGCGGGCAAGCAAAAAATGAGATGCGTCAAGCCTGGTGAGTCGCTGATTAAGTGTTGGAGTTGACGAGGCGGTGACGGGGCTTATGACTGGGAAGAAGCGACTGTTCCTACAACGCTGGAAAATCCTTTGACAGCCCTCAAACAAGCAGCGGATGAGAACCACCAATAGAGCTAGGGGAACACCTGCCATGGTGCCCTTTGACTGCCTGCCAGAACCGGAAGGTCTGGAACCTCCAAAACCAAGCCCGCAACGACTGAAAGCCACAACACATACAAAATCCTCATACCCCCCGAACCCTCAAACCCTCAATTCCAAACCTCCAACACCCGGACCATGAAACTATAACCCAAAAGCCCTTGGCCTCCACTCCACAGTAACGACTGAACTCCATAAACACTAAACATCTTACAATCTAAACCTTTAAACCCCAAGGCTCTTGTATCACCTATATCCCTTGTCCATCCCAAGTTTCCATGTTCTGTCCGTTTCTTATCCATTTGATATTCCGATTCAAACCACGGGGCCCAGAGGGGGAAATGCTGCCTGCTTGCGAACTGCCGTCGCAGCAGTTTCCGTACAAAGGTGGCAATACCTGGATCTTCCCCAGAGCATGAAGGTCTGGGGTTTAGGGCTGGGTTTTACGCTTGGAGGGACACATAGATATGGCTTCTCCAAATAGGGAGTGCTTTCGGGAGTGCTTTAAGAATCCTAGGGATACAGGGGCAGGCATCAGGATTTGCGGCATCCTTGCTAGAACTCTACAGAGATCACATTAAAGAATTCTCAGATGTCTATGTGCTTCCAAGCTGTTTACAGGTTATGGAGGAGGTCCACAAGGTTCAGGAACCAAGATAGTTGCAACATGTTTTACACCTTTCTAAACAAAACGACCAAGAGACTGGCACTCAAGGCCCTTGGTGCAGCCAGTCGCAGAGGCGAAGAAAAAATGGCATGGTTTGCATCTGCCGGAAGCATGCAAGGCCTCCCAACACAGTGAGTGTCGCGCTTTAAGGATTCTAAGTTACTATATTGGGGAAACCCTATTATTTACTATATATACTCATTATGGTAACTTAATTTAAGTTCCTTAAGGATTCTACTTTGAGGGGCTTTAGGTTCTGGATTCGGTTGCCTCCCAGCTGTGAAGAAGTTTATCAATTCTTCAGGTAGCCGCTTGGTTGCCGAGTGTGTAACCAACTGAGCACAATCTTGCAGCTGTGCAATTGTCCTGCAGCATATCCCAAAACCTTATTCAAATTGTGTAGGCCCCAACATACTCCTTGTGCTGACCCCATATAACCCTGGTACAAGCCCGGGCTGCATAACCAGATTTGTTTATTCTACTTTCGATTTCATTCTTCACTGTATGAAACTTCCCTGTATAAGTTCTTCATCCGCCAGCCGCTCCCAATGCTCTGTGCCATCACTATGCTCTGCGCCGTCAAGCGCGTGGTGCACAGCCTGACTAGGTCTCTTGTTTTGTGGGCCGTCCCTCGTTTGTTTGTTGTAATGATGTGCAAGCGCACTTCTGTTCTGCCCGGATTTACGCAGCTGCTTGGCTGCAAAATGCAACTTGTAGTCCATTCAAATCCAACCTTGCCTTAGCCCGTTTGCAATTCAGATTTGTCGATTTGTCCACGCATCTAACTTTCGCGTGGTCTGACGGGGGCGGTAGTCTGCCAGACTTCCCTCGGACCCTTACCTTTTAGCTTTGCTGACAGGACAGCAAAACTGCTCAAGGTAGCCCAAGTCCGAACTACAGCCCTGCATGCCTACTGCATGGTCTGATCAGCTGGACTTGCCCTTGCTGTGATGGTATGGTGGAAAACTCTGGAAGGCAAGATCCTGCAACTCTTACCCATTGCCTGTGTCAATTCACCATGACTCCTTGGTCATTACTTTGCCTCATATTACTCCGCTGCCGCGCGTTTGCGGAGGCCCTTATTATCGGCTACGGGCTTTGGACTTGCCACCCCAGGGGAGATCTACACCCAGCGTCCCAAGCGCCGAGGGCCCAAACCTTCCCCGAGAGCCGTCTCCGTCTCAAGAGAGGTGGGTGTCTCACAGCGAGGGGCCTGCGGATCTTGTGTCGCTCAGGTCAGGACAATGATTGCATACGCAAAATACATGCGGTACCCTTTGAATGCCATGTGCGGAAAAGGAAGCACAATGGACAACCCTTGGACTCCGTGCATGGCCTTTGTTGCCAACCGCTGTTATCCTGCAAGGGAGCTGCAGAACATGAGTTTGATCTCAAGCGGTAACCGCAGTTATTTAGCGGATCCACCGGCGTCGACCTTCGTGAACGTTGCCAGCAACTTGGCCAGCCCGCTCTTGATGTGCAACTTGATCGAGTTGGAAACGCATCATCAAGCGTTCAAGCAGACGTCGTCGTCGTCCTCCTCCTCCTCATCATCATCATCGTCGTCCATGGTGGCGGCGCCAGAAGCAGTTCGGCGTCAGAGTTACACAGTGCTTGTTGCTGCTGGAAAACGACGACGGCCACAGAAAAGATGGCCAAACACCCGGATTCCAAAAAATTGCTGTAGGCGGACGCAAAGAACTGAGATCTCAGCCCGGGTGGGACAAGGACAGATGACATGCCACAAGAGAGTCGAGCGTGCTCTGACGCCACAGTAGGAGTCGAATGCGTCTTCGGTCCCTCCTTCATGTCAGGCCCTCGTGCAAGCGTTCAGACCTCACAACACCAAAGCTGAACTGGCTCAACCCTTCACATTTTACGCTTGAGGCTAAAGTAGACAAACCCTTACAAACCCCGAAACACTTAACCCTCAACCCCAAACCCCTCAGCCCTACACCCTTCAGAATTGAGCCTCTTGAGCTGACACGTCGTTCGTTGGCAAGTCCGCAGAGCCTGGCCTGGGCTTCTTACAGGACAAGGGTTCAGGGTGTAGGGTTTAGGGTCAAGGATGCTATGCAAAGGCCATCAAGGCATTTCAGGTATGAATAGATTTAATCGTTTAATAGTTGGGATTTTTTTCGAAGATGAGGGGCACCCCCTTAGGTAGCGGAATCTTGAAATTCATTCTGGGGTGCATCTGCGGTGCCCAGAAGCGAATGGGTTGCATAGTGGGCTGTCGAGTAGCTTGTTTTCTGGGATTTGTTTAGCGTAGAAAGCCGGAAATGAGAAAGACGATCCTCTCACAATCTTTAAACGTCATAGCATGAAACAGCGGAAACCCCCGAATGCTGCACAGCCCAGCTACAACTCTGCATGCTGGCGGTCACCATGTGCCGGCTTCCTCAGCTCATTCCGGACCATAATTCCAAAGAGGCCTGTTCCTAGCTCCATGATAGTAAACATAATAGTAACAACAGAAAACGCAATTTGCTTTAGTACTGGGATCAGACCACGAGACTGAAAACTAGAACCGTACTCAACAATCATCTAGCTTCTCTGGCACAGCTTCCCACATTGAAGACTCGGGCGATCGCCTGCGCAAGGCAGGAAGTAGTGGACAAAATGGCTGCGTGTTTAGACTTTGGGGAGCATAACATGAGGATATCCAAGGTCTAGGCTTCCAGGTTTTCCGTAGATGGCGGGTCGCTGTTTCGCCGTTCCTACCGCGCCAGTCTGCAAGTCTCACCCCCTCACACGCATGAGACCTCTTCCCCTCCGCCGGAAATACAAGGTATCATGTTTTGAAGAGGTCCGGAAACGGCACGTGGAACCCCTCCACTGCTTTGCGATGTGTGTTCTTCATACTTAAGTATACATACTACTTGGCCCCGTATCACAAAACTCTTGGAACTCTGATGCAACAGGAAGGATTACCATACTGTGGCTGTATATAAACCCGGCCCCTAATTGAAAGTAGTGCCGGACTTCCCCTAAGAAGCCGCCCCAGAGGCTGCTTGGAAGCCATACCCTCCCTACCTGGGGGCCCGTGGGACTTAGCAACTATGTATAACTGGGATTATAGCCTTACCTATGATTGATGTAATCCGTATATATTGGCCCATCTGGGTGGATTATAATGAAGGTTATAAGTTGTAAGCCCGATTATAAGTAGTTACTAAGTCCCATGGGCCTCCAAGTAGCACTAACTGTCCTTTTAAAAGGGGCCCCATGGAGCTTCATATTATGTTGGCAGGGGAAACACTCAACCGCAAGCCTGAAGCAGAGAAACCAAAAACGCAACCCTCAGACAAGTTTACGGGGAATAGGACCATGAAGGGCAAGAAGAAGGCCAATCGGGAGGGGGGCAAAGGAAGACACCTCATAGGCTTTCCCGACTTTCCCGGTTTAGGGTTTAGGGTTTAGGTAAGGGGTTAGGGTTTAGGGTTTAGGGTTTAGGGCTTTCCCTGACAATGCTTTTGAAGCTATTCTCCACTTGGTAGGAAGCAAGCGAGTTTCTCAAAGTAGCCCCTCCAGTTTCAGACCCCTACCATCTACATATACATATTCCACTACGTGAGCTATAGCCTAAACTCCTAGTCCCCAATTAACAACCCCTATAGCACTCCCATTTATAATCCCTTATGGATCCCCCTTTCAAGAATTCAGATTATAGCTCGTATGATGTATCTTCAGAGTTCCGTAAAGCACCCTGCTTTGAGAAACCCCCACATGACACCAGGGCGCCCTGGGTGCCCCAGCTGCGTCGCTACGTCCAAGTCCTTGTCCTCACCGAAACTCTTCGGCTTTTCACAGTGGTCCTGCATGTACCTCTGTTCGTCATCCTGTAAATGAAAAATCTGCATAGCCCCTAATACTTAGACACCGGTTGCGTACACTTGGCTTCATGCGGACTACCGTCCGTGGGCAATTTCTGTCCTCATATAGCTCAGACAAATCAGGAACTCCCTGATGAGTTTGTCGAATTGCACCAAAAAAGTGTAAGAAGTTCCCATTATGGTGATTGTGGGTCTACCTTGTTGTGTGTCCGAGGAGCCAGTGAAATGGAATTCACAAGTAAAGTTGTTTTTTGAGGGGGCACTTTCCAGGAAACTCCTCATGATACAAGATCATGCGCGAAGTTGCCCACTGGCACGTGCTGGAAAAAATCCCTCCTGTCTGCGTCCAGCCAGCTAAACACAACTAAAAACCAAAAGCTTCCAGTGATTCTGCGAGGAGCTTCACCTCTATGTGGCAAAACGGAAGAGGCTCAGATGCATGTCTTCGAAGCACCTTACAATCAGGGGTCGCTGTTCACAGGCACTTCTCACAGTGCGGCAAACATCTCTATGTTGGATCTTGTGTGATCTTGCAAGGAAATCTGGATTCTTTGCATAATGCGCAGGAAACTTCTGAAAAATCAAGAGTCCTTGGGACGCTCATGCGACGAAAGACTGATCGCAAAGAAATGCTATGCCAGGCATGCTCGGGGAACCTCTGTTAAAGACGTCGCCTTTCGCAGTAGAAATTCGTCTTGCAAACGAGCCGCTGAGTGCTCATGGCTTTCGTCACCCTCCTCTGGAAAATGCAGGAATGTGCGCTTTACTGTGGCACCCAACAGCGGACCATACAGTGCGACATCGCTGAGGCTTTGAGCCATGCTAGACCTAGCGACATCGAACCACCAAGGGACTCTGCAAAGGGAACCCGCACACAATATTCGTGGAAACTGTGATCTTGAACAAATTTGAGCAGACACTTAGGATCCCGGTACCTGCCCTAAACCCTAAACCCTAAACCCTAAACCCTAACCTCAATCCTTATAGTGAGATTCTCTGCGCAGGTTCCCCAGAAATCTGTCTTCCTTGGATGACTTGGGCCTCTTGGCCTTGGCATAGAAACCAAGCAATGCTCATTGGGTCGGAGGGTTTGGGGTTTAGGGTTTAGGGTGGGAATCTAATGTATTGCTTAAAGCACAGCCTTACGCCGTGTCTCAGTAGATATCCGAACTACAGCAAGATGGCCAGTTCGAAGATGCTAAGAAAGCATAGTTTTGCTTGTCGGGCCCAATTGCTCAAAAATGCACAAAAAGATTGTGTTGCAACAGCGCGAAAACTGTTGGGGAAGCGCATGCGGAAGCACGTCCAGTGCTCCAGCGCCGCTAGCCCCAAAAGTGCTAGTTACAAAAACAGGATGCAGGGTTTAGGGTCGAACAAAGTACTCTGCAATAACCTGAAGTGGTTCCAGCAGCAGACACGCCTCCTTTTGAATTATCTATGGGACCCTCACCGCGGATGTTTGAAGTGGCCTTAGGATGATATAACGCTTAGGCTTCGGGGATTGGGACCGTTGACCCTGAACCTCTACCGTCAGGGTTTTGCCTTGCCCCGCTTCAAGTAGTCAGACCAGCGGAGGCCCCAGGATTACTTTAATAAGTCATATAAGGTTGAGGGTTGAGGGAATCATTGTATACACAGGGGTTCTTCTGGGTTTCTATGGGGATTTAATTTGGGGTGGCTTAGGGTGCTCAGCAATAAGCACTAGGCCCAAAGCTCTTCATGTTGAGGCTTTGGCCTAGGCTATAAGGGATCGGGTCCTATTCTATTCCTATTTTCCCACTATAACAGGGTGGGGGGTCCCCCTAATGAACATGTCTATTGGTCGGAGTCTATGGGAGCATCATCTGGGTGTAGGGTTTAGGGCTCAGCGTTAGTAATCATCGCACTTGTGGAATGAGTCAACAAACTCCCCCAGAGGGATACAGGATCCTTTTTTGTGATCATATAATATGGAAACCCATACCCATACCCAAAAAATCCAAACATGTACAAAGGATCCCCATCGTCGCATTTGAACGCTACGAATGCCTAGCATACAATGCCTGGGGACCTACCGGGGGGAACATCCAAATGAGAACCCCTGAGCAAGGCTTGACATCTGTTTTCTGAGGGACCCCTAATGGGGGACCCCTGTAGCTTATGGAGGAGCCTACCTGGTTAGATTGGGGTCCCCCCTAAGAGCCCTTGATGTTTGTAGCATCTTGGTGCTACGTGGAGACTAGCTCCATTCATGCTGGACGTACTAAATCTCGCCCTTACAGCAAAAACCCTAAACCCTCAACCTGAGAATATGAACCCCAATTCCTCGGTCCCCGCATGGTGGAAGGGGAAGAGTTTGAGGGGTATAGTTTGGATATTGCCGTTACCCTGTAACAGTCTAAAGTAGGGGACATATCAAGGGCCATATACAATTGCATTACAAGTATTATCCAACTGTTGTAGAGTGGGGGCAATACCCAAGGTAAACCCTCGTTCTTCTGACGTAGTCTTTCAGAACATGCAGATCCGCCTTTCAACACCCCAGATATACTATAATCCTGGCTATAGAATTCTGCAGAAGGAGCCACACTTGATGCAAGTGGGAGGGATCCCCCCAAGTCGGGTAGAAGTTTGAGGGTTGGATCGGGTTTAGGTGTGATGGGTTAGGGGTTTATGGGTTAGGGGTTAGGGCTTGGTACCCCGCCAACGTGCCGAGCCGCAACTAACTCGCAGGGCATTCACGAAAGGTATGACAAGTAATCATGAAACCAAACAATCAGTAGAAGGTTTAGGGGTTCCAGGATTGTACCCCTAAGGTCGTACCCCTGAAAGGCTTCCCCAATATGGCCGTAATATAGCCCTTAGTTGAACCAGTGTAGAGGGGTACCACTCTAGGAGTACAAGCCTGAAACCTTTGAAAGGTGTCAACCTTGCAGCCATACTGTCCTTCCATTATAGGGTTAAGGGTTTGGCTATATTGGGATAATGGAAACTATTGTAATGGGTTATACTGGGGTAATGGAAAAGAAAATGAAAACTACTAGTCCAATTCAAAGCACCTAAAGCATACCGACTTGAATATGTGTCGGCTGTTCTAGTTTAGGAGTATGGCTGCAACTAGTTTTGATCTGATTTGAGTAATGAGGCCCTGCTTGCTCAGGACTTTCCATGAATGTAAAACTGGATAGATTTAGGGGGCCCTAAGAAAGTTAGTTCTTGTGGGGTAAATAAGGTTCGGTAAGGAGCATGGTCCATGATGATTAGAAAACGAAAAGAAAAATCCCAGGAATACCCTACCCTAAGCCTAAACCCTAAACCCCAACCTAACAAAGTAACCTAAAGCCCTTCACTTTCCCGACCTTGAGCTGCTCAGTGTCGGCGTGCAAGTAGCCTCGAGGCCAATAGAGCTGGTCCCACAACACTTCAGAGGTTTAGGGGCTTAGGGTTTAGGGTTTAGGGTGGACCCCCCCGCCCTGTAATAGTCACTATAAGGGAGACTACCATATAGCTGAAAATCTTTCAGTAAGCGCTGCGGCTTCACTTTAGGATGCGAATCTCTTGAGGTTTGCACTTGAGGCTTGCACATGTTTTGGGGTATAGGGTCTGGACATGGACGTTCTCCTGCCATGCATCTCGCTGTGCTTCCGCAAGACGCAAATTGGCTCTTAGGCCATTAGCCTCGTCTTGGTAGCCTCGACGCTCTATTGTAAATTTTTCAATAGCATTGTCGCGTGCGCGGTAGGCCGCGTCTTTTTGCCTTACAAGAGAGGCTGTTTCCATACGGTACTTTTCGCGCACCGCTCTATAGTAAGGGGCCGAATGCTCCTCCCGCCTTAGTCACATCGAGATGCATCGTGCTATAATCCATATTTCTTGCCCAAGAATTCGACACAGACATATATTCGAGACATGTTGGGGAACACGAGGAACCATGTGCCCACCCGTCAAGAATTCCCACAGAATGTCCACAAATAACGTTGGCAAAGTCTCAAATCCAATCTGCCGTGGGTAAAGCTGTCACACAAGGAGGGCGCAATTTCAGCAGCACCAACTACCATGCTTTAAACCCTACCCATAGTAATAATAGCAAAAACAAGAAAAGTATTCATAGTGATGATAGTAGCACTACTAATAATGATAGGAACAATACTAGTAGTGTGAGCCTCTGTCCTAACTAAGCCTGCCGTTAACCCACCTAACACTCGATAAAACGCAGGCTCCCAAGCAATCACAGTGTCCTGAGATTGTGGTGGAATATGTAGGACGACTCAGAGTTTCAGAAATGCCCATTCCACCAGCCCGGGGCCTGATGTTGCTAATTTACGGTGCTTTTGCGGGTGGAGGGGCTCCCACGGAGGAGGCTTGCCCCCGTGCATGGGCTACTGGCTTAAACCCGAACACAGAACTTCGGTGGGAAGGCCAAATGAATTTACACTCTGATGTTAATTCAGCGTGGTAGTCTTTAATGATGATGTCTATCTATATAGGTTCTAAGATTCATGCTGATCTACAATATGCGGGGGTCCTGAGTTACAAGCTCTTGATGATACCCGGCGGCCTGAGGGAACATGGAGCCGTGCTCCGTGCTCTACTCCCGATAGTTCAACATCAAGTCCGAAAATCAGCCCGTCAGTCAGTCAGTCAGTCAATCAGTCGAGAGATAGCACCCTGAAAAACTGTATCACAGAATTCTTGGGGCTGACTGCTGTTGAACAGACTTAGCGTCGTTCAGGAAACCTAAATCCACATTGTCACTTGAATGTGGCAACCAACGTGTCTCGTCTACGGGACCCTGTGACCTCACACGGCTTAAGGATTTTGCTTTTTGCACGTCTTTTTCCGGTTTAAGGCTATGGGTTTAGGGTGAAGGGTTTGCTTTAAAGGGGTTGGCCACATAACTATTTTGCTTGCTGGCATGGCGGGTTCTAGTTTTCTTCCCTGGCCCTACCAGAGAGATGTGTTCTGTCTGATAAACACCCCGAAGGCTTAGGAAGCAACTGATAATAGACCGTCCCAGCTATCCGCCTTTCTAGATCACATGCACCCAAGAAAAGCAAGATAGAGACTACTATTATTCTAATAGGGATATATAAGGATATTACCTCAATGATGGAGAATCAGATGGAAAAGAACATCGAAAACGAAATCGAAACTACTACAAGAAGTTGCAGAAGCACTAAATCCCAAACCCTAAACCCTAAACCGTAAATATCTCTGCATCTCAAGACTGTTATTTCCTTGGCTGGCCTTTCAGGCCATTCGAAAATCGTGAGTATTTGCGGCCCCTATGACTTACTGGTGCTCAGTAAGGAATAAAGGAGTGTGATCCCTATATACTCCCTTTAAAATCTATTCCTTTGTTCCCTGTCGCCAACCCAGATTCCCCCCGCAAGACCAATAGTTGCTGCAACAGTTGCAACAGTCTTCTTCTAGCAGGCTCTCTGCCGAAAGTACAAACGGCGGAGAAAAATGAAGGGATGCCTGCAATAGGGTCATATAGTTTACAGTCTAGATACAGGCCTGCCTATGTGGGTCACTTGCTGATTGCATACCTCTCCTTGACTCCATGGATAGGTTCCTCGATCTCCGGCTGAACGACAACTTCATAATCCACAAACAGCTTGCAATGCTACTCACCTTTCCTTTGTCCAGGGCTGTAGCTTGTAGATGTGGGGGCCTAGCATGGCAAATGATTTCCCGCAAAAAAACCTACTGTGTAACCGAAACAGGATGCCGTGCAAACCTAAAAAGATGGGCATCCTTCTCAATAGCTCATGCTTTTGTTTCAGGACGAGTTCCTACATTGGTCCACATATAATTCAGGGTCTCTAGCCAGGATTCACGGTCTAAGCGCCGAACTCAGGCGGTTGCTCATCTGATCCCGAATCTTGGCCCAGTACCTGGGGCTCCTAGGGATGACCTGCACTTGGTAGTTTCCCTAAAAAGGAAGACCCCAATATAGACCCCAATATACGATCGTCCTTATTATGGGGGCCCCCGAAAAGGTAGCCATAATTTTGGGAAACCGCCACTTCATGCAGTAGCTTGAGTCTGAACAGTCGTTTGCAGGACCTGAAACGCAGCTTGCATTAATGCTTAATGAGGGTCCCTAAAACCGACAAATGATCCCAACACGATTGCTAGGAACAACACGAAGTTTGCTCACAGGCTTCAGAATTAGCAGTTGAAATTAGCGATGGAATTCCCATACGATTACGTCAGAGAAGGTTCACTTGATGCTAAGAATGCGCGCGGTATGAAAAAAGAGCCTGGTACCAACATCACGTGAGCTAACGACAATAGTTCCTGCATAGTTTAATGGACATGGGTTCCTAATTAGGGACTAGATCAAGGAATATACTCAGCTACAAGAGGGACGCCTACTACACGCTTAATGGTCCCGTGGTAACCCACGTAAATTCTGGAAGGCCTACCTACAGAACAGGGAAGCGGTGACCTACTCATAGCTGTAACCCCAGGGCAATTACGGTGGATACTAAAATTCCTGCATGACCCTAAGTATCTTTTACGTTGGGAATTATGGTACTCTGGTATAATGAGGCCATGCAGTATTTTAGCATCAACAGTTTTACCTTATACCTGTTAATCTCGTGGGTTCCCCTTCTTCCCCGCAGCCCGTACTACACCCCAACAAGTTCCCCTCGATTAGCCCTAGCTATCCTTGAATGACCCCGGTCAAAGGGAACATAGCTGGGAAGTATAAGGGACGGCTGGGGAACCCGTGATCATTATAACCCAACTACAAGTCCCAGATCCCTAAACCCTAGACCCCAAACTTTCAGGGAATAAAATGGGAACCCCCAAACAAGGAACCCGAAGAATATAGTAGGGACATAATAGGGATATACCTACAAGTTGGGGTTGCCTGTTTCAAGGTTCCCATGAAGATCCTTTAAGGCCTTAAAGTTTCATCTCTAAAGCTGGGGTACTGCCCCATCTCCACAGCAGCTGATGGATGCTTTTAAGGTAAGGCTAGATCAGTTTGTCGCCTACCATTTTAGGAGTGCTGTATGGTGGGACGACAGGATTGCTCATGACCGAAGCTCCAAGCTGGGAAGCTCTCTGCTAACACTTTAAGAGCCAGAAAGCAGAACCCACAGGATGGAATCATCAGATTTGTGGGCATTCTTCTTTTGAAAACCCATTTTAGTCATCTGCTCTGGGTTTAAAGACTACAGCAAACACAAATCCCTGGCTACCTCCTCGGACAAGTGGAATACAGTAGTGGCGTAAAAGTACTGTACTCCGAGCCATTCCTACCGGCCTTTCCGGGTATTACGGGTCGGCAGATAAAGTCCTTGCAATACACACGAACACCTGACAGGCATACGGAATCTCAATGTCACGCCCACAGAGAAACAGATGCAGTTGAATTTCAGGCGTCTGCAGGGTACTGCAGCCCTATGTAAGGAAAACATGTAAGGCTGGCAAGTGTTTACCCAGATAATGGAAAAGAAAATGGAAACTACTATAATATAATAGGGTATATATAAGGGTTATATTGGGGTTATTTAGGGATAATGGAAAAGAAAATGGAAACTACTATAATACAAGGACCCCATAAGGAATGCAGAACCCTAAACCCTAAACCCGAAACCCGAAACTCATGGCATAGGCCGCCCACCTTCGATGGTGGGCGGCGCTTATGCCCCTCGACATCGATGGCGCAGGTCGATCCAGGTTGCTTGCCTGCCTTCCCACAGCCAGGGGTACTGTAGCACCCACGAGAGGCCAGGTACCTGGAGGAGTTCTCCTCGGGACCAGTACTGGTCCCTCATAAAGTCATTAACCCTAGGACCCTGGGCCTCCAACAAGGAACTCTCAAGGGCCTTTACGGGGCCTTTCTCTGTCAGGGGCCTGGATGTCCCAAAGGCCTCAGTCGAATTTCCCTTTCAGCTTTACTCATCAGCAACAGAAGGTTGCTAGGCCTCCTCCAGACCTCTTTCAGGCTCGCAGGACCTTCAGCGTACACAAATGAAAAGGTGTTGCTGTTGATCAAGATGGACCTAACTGAGTTTAG
>CAJNIZ010047495.1:11224-27498 GCA_905231905.1 Symbiodinium pilosum | reverse complement strand
TGGAGTTTAAGGTTTCGGGTTTAGGGCTTAGGACCTTCTTCAGATTAGCCTTTTGTAGGTCCTTTGTAAACTGTTGTACGTTCCAAGTATCCTTAACATGTTTGAGAAAAATGATTTCTGGGCAGGGAGCGGGGTAAAATTCTAAACCCCAAACCTACAAGCATTCCTTGAAACAGAAGCCTGGCGATCTTAGGAGTTCAACGAGGGGGATGTAGGCTTCGCTGGCGGCATTCAAGTCACAGAACCTGCGACAGCACACCCGACTACCACCGACTCCATTCGACGGCATTTGGGCATTGTTTGTTTTGTCCTCAAGGAACATTATGAGAGTAGTATTTTATTTGGGGATACTATGGTGCCCAATATAGAGTAAGATTCTATCCTCCTTTTGGGGTTTGTTTTTTATATACGGAATATAATCTTACTAGGTGTAACCACCAAAAAAACGGTACTCATCAGACCTCACCCGACCTCTTCCGAAGGGGCAGTCTATGCCAAGCCGGCCAGATTTCAGGGTTCGTGTTGTTTTGTTTTTGCCATATCGAGTGGGTCACAAATCTGAATAGGCGTCCGTCTTCAGATTCAGATAAACTGCACTTCAAAAATGGCTCTCAGGGTTGTACTGCGTATTTGGTATTAAGGTTTCGAGTGGTTGTATCAGTTGTGGAGTATCCATGGCGACGTTGATTCCAACCTAAAACCGATACCCGTCTGGCTACGCGCAGGGAAACAAACTTTGCCATGATCTCAAGTAGCAAGTGCAAAGCAGTCCTTAAGCCCTAAACCCTAAACCCTAAGCCCTAAATCCTGTATTACCTGCGACACCTTTAGACCCCACAACGTGAATCCCCCTTCTACCCCAGAAACTCTTCATCCTACCCTGCTCGCATGAAAATTGGAAAGCTTAAGTTGCTCAGGGTTTAGGATTCAGGGGGTTATATTGAGGTTGTAAAGGGGGTTATTTTGGGATAATGCAAAGGAAAATGGAAACTACTATAGTATATTGGGGTTATATAAGGATAATGGAAAAGAAAATGGAAACTACTATTTAGGGTTAGGTACTGCCCCCCCTCAGTAACAGTTTGATAATAAGTATAATATGGTTCTATATAGCCCTTAATAGGACCCCTAATATAGACTGTCACTGGAAAAGGCCAGTACCCAAAATTTAGGATTTAGGATAATGGAAAAGAAAATGGAAACCTTAAACCCTAAACCCTAAAACCCTAAACCCCTACTATTTAGGGTTAGGGTTTAGGTGTCCTTAATGCCGGCCCAGGTCGAGTCAAGTCGTTTTTTACCGGGTCCCTACATTGGGATACCCGTGCAGTATCTGAGACCTCAATCCCAAATCCAGTGTCCCATCCAAAAGATTGAAAACTCTAAACCCTAAACCCTAAGGGTTTAGGGTTTAGGGTTTCCCCCTAATCTCAGGTACGGAGGCTCCACTTCCTCATCCATGCCATGGCCTGATGAGGATAAGCTGGAGGCCGATGAGGAAGACAGGCGGGGTCTAGGTTATAGAATGTAGAGTTTAGAGTTTAGGGTTCAGGGTTTAGTATTGTTTTAGAGTTTAGGGAGTTTGGGATTTGGGTACCCTACACCCTAAACCCTATGGTGTTTGGTGTTTTGAGTTTTGGGTTTAGCCGTGAAAGAAGGTCTGCATTCTGTAGGCCAGGGACACAAGTACTTTGCAGGACTTTTGTAAGCCCGTTTAGGGTTTAGGGTTTAGGGTCTGGGGAAAAGTGATGGACTTGAGGTCAAGCCCGAACCCCTAGACCCCGGTCTTGGTCAAGCATAGAAGGGGTTGGGCCGCTATACTCCATGCATACGACCAATAAGCTCACAAGTTATAGTTATGGGGATTGTAGTGCAAGCTAACTCGGCGGCTGTAGGTTGGAAGGATGGTGAACAGGTGTGACAGGGAAGGGGGATGTAGGGTCCTTTCCCGGCCCCTAACGTGCTGAAGCTTCATTGGCATGATTGCGTCTACCCACGTTCTTTGCTGCTGCATTTGCATATTCCTTCCATTCTTGCTAAACCTGCCACCACCATCACTGCCACCTACCAACCCATCTCCACAACCACTTTCACCATGGCCACCACCGCCACCACACCGCCCCACCAGCGCCTCCAGCGCCGCTGCCGCCACAGCGCCACTACGGCCACCGCCGCCACTGGCCACCGCGACACCGCCGTCGCTGTCGCCGCCGCGGCCACTGCCGGCACTCCCATCCGCCACCGCCGCCTTCGCCGCCACAACCTCGCACCCACCCGCCCACCTGCCTCCACTCATGCCAAAAGTCTTGCATGATCGTGTATATTAGACTACCATAAGCTTTAGGTATGAGATGGGGAAAAATATTTTCCCCAATTGTTTAGTATTTACCATAAGCTTTAGGTATGAGATGCTGAGGGTCATCCGACATAGTGTCACCCTTCTCGCTCTCAGGTTTGAACGGCTGGAGAGGTTGATCCAACAGGCGGCCAAACCTGCGCGGCGCGGGAGAGCAATGACGTCCTTGGGCGGAACCAGTGATAAGGGGCTATCTTCCCCCTTAAGTAGATAGAATATGGGGTATATGGGGATGTTATTTTAATATACCCAAAGCCATGTTCTATCTACTTAAGGAGGACTATAGACAACCATAGATTCCCCTAACCATCCCCCCTATACTAGGGTCCAGTCGCAAAAAGGATCTAAAGCATATCGTCCCCCAAAGTTCCTCCTTAATTGAAACCTTGGGCTGGTAGTAGGTTTAGGGTTTAGGGAGGGGTTGGCTAGCAGAACCCATGGAAAGACAATAAGAACAGTGATCATGCCAAGTCTGTGGGGTTGTCAAAGCTACGCAGCTTGAACCCATTCATACACCGGAAGGATTGTTTGGCTTATTGCTGGTTTTATGGAGATGAAAGGGGGTCATGGAAAGTCAAACATAGGGCCTCTTGTAAAACTAGACTCAGCAAGGAGCACGACCGCGTTTTCCATCGAATCTCCGCGTTTTCCATCGAATCTAAATTCTTTAAAACCCTATATTACCTCAGTTCCATTTCATTTTACATTTTCTTTTCCATTTGATTCTCCATTATAGGGATACTGCACGTCATAGCACGTCAGGAAAGACCCAAATCATGGCCAGGGAGCTTATGCTCGCTATGATAGATGGCACGAGTGTTGCGTATCATGCCTACCTAGGCTATTCGTTTGTGATGTTATTGAATGTTATTGTTTAACGTCGAGGTGCCCGGGGCCTCCGCGTGGGGTGGAACAAGAGGAATATGTTTCCAGTAGTTACTCGGAGATTTCCAGAGATTAGGGAGTCCTTGTTGCGGGATACCCATACTGAGGACCACAGTATCTCTGGGTACATAAGGGGTCCCAACCCCAAACCCTAAACCCAAATTTATGGGAGATCCCGCATATGCAAAGCACAGCGTAAGGCAGCCTGGCATGCTGCCGCCGACCAATGGCTTGAGCAATTTTCTGGAGATATTTGAAATTCTTAAGCCCTTTAGGGTTTAGAGCTTAAGGTTTAGGCCTAGACCTTAAAGCCTATGCCTTAGGAGGACCCCCACCCTGTAATAGTAGTATAATAGGAATATAAGAGGACCCTAATATATTCCTTATTATCCAGAATAGTCACTATTACTGGGTGGGGAGTCCACCCAACCTATGCCCTAAATCCTAGACCATAAGCCCATTCAACCTTGCTTGGACATTGCGGCTTCGTAGAACGTTCGCCATCAGAAGCGCTCATGGACGCTGAAACTCTTGATACTGAACTAATGGTAGTTTCCCAAAATAAGGGGACCCCAATATAGACCCCAAAATACTCTAATCCTCATTATGGGGACCCAAAACAGGTACCCCTGATTCTGGGAAACCCCCACATAAACCCTCATAGCCGGAACTCCCAGACCCGCTACACCCTTCAGTGCTCAGACCCTGAATCCTAGAAACCCTGATCTGAAAGCCCTCAACTATTCAGCCTTATCCCCTAATCCTTAGACCCTAAACCCTATCTATAAATATACATACATGTATATGTGTGTATATAATATTCGCTACACACCCACCAGAAGCCAGGTCGAGCATGGGCAGCGCGGGCATGGGCAGCGCGGCAGGATCCATCAGCTCCTCGAACGAGTCAGAGCGCTCGTGAAGGGCAAGTCCAAGAGCCCGCGTTTGGATTCGGGTACGCCTCACACTTGGGTGTTTCCTAAACTTTAGGGGTACAATTTTGGGGGTCCCCATGATAAGGGTTATAGCATATTGGGGTCTATATTGGGGTCGCGACACTTGTACTATTCACCTTACTCTTACTATTATAATTAGTACTGCTAACATTTTTCAATATATTACAAGTATTTGTGGGAACTTGAGTAGTATGCTATTTGGGGATACTATAGACCCAAATATAGAGTAAGATTATGTGTTCCTTTTGGCGTAAGGGTTTCACATACAGAATATCATCCTACCTGGTTCAACCGCCAAAAACACCTGTGGAGTCTTTACAGGTCACGTACTGAGAATCCTAGCGTTGCTTGGGGTATACGGGGGGCCTCAGGTTTTGGCATACCTGTATGGACACAGACTCTTGTGCCACTTTGGTACACAACTGGCGAAGGCTCCGCTTCTGAATGGATCTTTAAGGCTACAGCTTAGGTTCTCCCTGGTGGTCACTTCTAGTGGGTGGGTCCCTAACCCAAGGGACTCCGTGAGTTTCCATAGCGGCACCTGGCAGAACCACTATCCTGACCCCCCTTTGCAGTCATGGCTGGATCTATCTAGTGTTTTGAAGCGCGAGGGAGGTATTTTGAGATGCTGTTCAGGTATGTTGGGAGATGGAAAACCTAAGCTTTCAAGCCTAAATCCTACAAACTTTGTAGCGGTTGCTGCAGGAGTGCCCGGGAGGCTGTCAGGTAGCCCATCAACCGGTAAGACCTGTCCTCATCTAGACTGTATTGGAGTAAAGGTTTAGGGTTTAGGGTTGACATATCGTAGCCCCTAAGCAGTTGCATGTATTTTCCCCTTCTGTAGTAATTTATCTTTTGAGCCTATCTTAGTGCTACTCGTTTAAGTTCCCACAGTCATGCAAAGACGTTGCAATTGAAAGCTTTGCTTTTTTGGATGCTAGGTAAGGAAAAGCTAAGTCATCACCAGTTAGTATCGAAAGGCTTTTCTGAAGTGTTACATAGTGATTCCTAAGTTGCCAGCCTAGACACTAGACCCTCCATTCCTGCATCGCTGACACTTCCTTTCCATTCTCTTTCCCACTTGATTCTTCATTTTGGGGGCCTAAACCCTTAACCCACAATCCGAAACCCCTTTCCCCTATTCGCCAAACCCTAATCTCAAAAACTTCAACCCTAAACGCAAATCACAAGGTACCTACATGGTAGTTTCCCAAGATCCCAATATAGACCCGAAGTATTTATTCCTTATTACTGGGACCCCCAAAAAGGCACCCCTCTTATCGGGAAAGCCCCACCTAGCTTGGATCCTAAACCCTAAGCCTTAAACCCTAAAACCCCAAACTCTACACCCTGAACGCGTATTATACCTACGTAGATTTGATGTAGCCAGCAGAGCCTTTCACCGAGCGGCCGCTGGCCGAGAGGACTGTAAAGGCTGGACATCTCGGTCCTATCTGAGGGTTGATCAAAATTAGGGGCGCCATTAAGCGAGTTACAGGAACATATAGGGGATCTAGACGGGTTATCTAAGGAGATAGGGTTGAGGGTCTAGGGGTTCCCAAAATTAGGGGTGCCTTTTGGGGGGTCCCTGTATTGAGGACTGTAGTGTTCTGCCACATGAGGGTAAGTGCGGAAATCCTTCCCCATGTCTGGTCGACGGCTTCGATTTTTCAGTTCATGTCTTCAATCCTGGTAAGACCGAGACAGACCCTGGACTCTAAACCGTAAATCCAAAACCCTAAACCCTCAGCTCCCCCAAAATCGATCCAGTCGGTTGACGGTTTCTAGTTGTCACATGTGTCTTCTTTGTCTGGAACTTCAGGGATTTTTGGATTTGGGCTTTTGTCTACATGACTTTTACTGGAGAAGTTGGGGAATCAGTCAAAACATTTGTAGCATATGGTTATTCGTCATCAAACGCAGTTTGAAGGGATCCAGTTGCAGGGTGGCACCTCTCATTCTTCAATGTCTCCAAGTCCCAAAGCCTGATGATTGTCTACTTAGCTGCTCTAGCTGCTCCAAAACCCTAAGCCTTAAACCCTAAACCCCTAAACCCCAAACCCTAAACCCTAAGCCCTAAACCGATGTCTGGCCATTGATGAATGACAGTTGCACTCTCGACCCTGACAAATTCGTCACTGGGAAAATATTTCCTTGGTAGCCGAGCGTTCACAGAGCAGCCCAGGGCAGTGATATGTAGGGGACACATTTTGGCACATATAGGGATGGGTCTAGGCTTAAGGGTTTTAGGTTATAGAGTTGTTAGGGATATATATATTTATGTATGTACACATGTACATATATATCTATATATATATATATGTATCCCCGATGATGGAGAATCAAACCACCCTGCTGGGTCTCAGGTTTAGCCTCGTTTCGGGGGTGTCCAAGACATGATATTTGTAGGGGTTATATGTAGGATTCAGGATCTGGGGTTTTAAGGTTTAGGGATACATCCGAAGAGAACCCCTTTCAAGACGTAGGGAAGCCGTCGCCCTACTTGGAGGTTCAGCGTGATCAGATAATACTTGTAACTTCTAACGGTACTTGTAACTCAATTAGAGGCCCCCTGAGTACCCGAATAGGGGTACAACTAGGTTATGATTGCAGCGGCTTTTTGGAGGAAATCTGAACCTCCAACAACTAGCGCCCTATATAACCCCTATATACCATAGTAGTTTCCATTTTCTTCTCCATTATTCCATTTTAACCCCTATATAGCCCCTATATACAATAGTAGTTTCCATGCACAGACGCCGCAACTGACGGTCTCCTTCCTACCCCGCCCACACTACCCCGCCAAGGTTGCTATGAATTGAAAGGGGGAACCCATGAACATCAGGACAGGTAATCCGCCTTAGCGTGGCACCATATATCCCTATGAAACCCTTGTATTTCTCGATATGGGTGTCTCTCAAAAAAGTTTGGATATGGAACCGGGTGCGTCCGGACATCCGATCCATCACCCGATCCATGCCCCCCTCATTCCAAAGACTCATAAGCAAAGACATACTGAGATCCATAGGGTAGGGATCAACACCCTGGATCCATACGGTATGAAAAGTTTCGACCGTCTAACCCACAGCCGAGGTTTTTGAGACCATCCACATAACCCACTTCACGCTTCTCATTGGTCCACTTAGCGTTTGAATTCGGCAAAACTGCTGTACCCGAACCTTGTTCCCTTACTCTCCCCCCCTACCCCTTTCAGAACCTCAGCAGAGGGTGTCTTAGACAAGCAGATGAAGGATCTAGAAGCCCAAAAAATTGGATGTATGAGGTTGTATAAATACAGGAGAATCAAATGGAAAAGAACATGGAACATGCTAAGGAAGCTGTTTCATATAGGGCTGTACCATGCTTGTCTAATTATGCTATGGGTTACCTCAAATAGAAATTAACATCATGGTATAAGATCGATAATTACTTAGGCCACTACAGTACACCCTAAACCCGTAACCCTAAACTCTAAGCAGAGTAACCCCTGGCTGCATGAAGCCAAATTCGCTTTCGAGCTCGAGAGGGCACATGTTCCTCTTCGTGCCGATGTTCTGCATTTCTCCTCCATAGTCTTGCGATCCTCTCACGCCTGGGATACGGTACATCTATTTATTAGCCGGAACAATCCTCTCCGCCTCATATTCACTCCCCATCCCTCTAATATCAAATACTGCCATCGTGGTTTGTTGTAATATATAGTGGGAATATTTAATGATAGGGGGGTGGGGAGGTTTGATATTAGCGCGACAGAATTATTCCATCTTTAAAGCAGTTCAGAGGCCCCAGGGTTTCACTAAACGGAGCAAGCCGTGGGCGCCGCATTTGCCAGCCGAGCGCAGCTGCGCTCAACGCAGCAGGCTCCAGAGCAAGCGACAGTCGAGCGAGGAGCCTCGGTACCTTCTCATGGTGCTGGCGCACGGCTCTGCGCGTGCTGGCACTAATATAAACATGTGACCCTGAACCTTGGGTGGTTTTGGGTTTGCAGCGCAAGTGTCCTTGGATTTTGGGTTTTGGTTTTTGGATTTTGGGTTTTAGGTTTTGGATTTTGCATTTTGGGTTGTGGGAAGCTGCCCATAGGCAAAAGGACGGCAGGCCTATTGGGTTTGGGGTTGAGGATTTCGGGCGCCCCCAGACCGTGTCTGAGGTTTTTTCGGGCGGCCCGGACCGTTTATAAGGCATTTGATTGTTTCTGAGCCCTTTCGAGTTAAAGTGTTAAAGCTAGCGTGTATTGGCAGAGCTTCCCATCAGGGTGGCGAGGCTGGGCTTTTTTGTCGAAATCCCAAACCACGTAAGCGCGCCTTGGGAAGGGGGTTAAGGGTAGAAATCCTAAAGCCGACCACAGTCATAGACTGGGTGGGTTGGAAAAGAGCAGTGGGCTTGGGCGCACACCAGAACACACGTCTTGCGTACTGGTTTGCGGAACGACTCACACACCTTAAGCCCTAAACAGGGTTCACGCAGATAAGAATTGGCCTCAAGTATCTCGGTTGGAAGTATGGGCCTCTGGCATGGGCCCTTGGCCTGTTCAGGGGGTTCTTGAGGGACATATTAGGGTTTAAGGATTATAGGGTTTAGGGTTTAGGAACCCCAGAAAAAGGACTGAGCACCCTCTGCTAACCGCTCGGCCCGTGTATTAATACCCTGAACACTCCCCCATCTGTATGTATGTTAGACGGTGGGATCGTCTGGTTACATAATATCGGGTGAGGTTTTAGGGATGTGGGGTTTCGAGTTAGGGGGTCAGAATGAAGATTTGCCATCATGGCAATGTGTAAGCCTCATACCTTGATTTCACAGCGAGAATAAAATATTTGGATCCCCATGGAACGGGAATTCATTAATCAGGGGCTTACGCTAAGTTGGATGCAGTATGCCATTTCTAACCCGCATATTGTAGTTTAACTCAAAATAAGTTGCAGCCTGTGTGCCTCCGATTGTAAGCCAGTGCGTACAGATTCAGTTTAGGCTCAGGAAAACCATTGCTTATGGTCGGTTGAAGATCCAGGAAGCTGAACGCAAGACGCATGCGTCACTGAATGTTTCGTAGGGCTGCCCAAGTACTCACGGTTGTTGCCAAATGTTCTAGACAATGCTCGAGATTACAGCAGTAGGCACCAAACGAATTTTCTGATTTCTGAGATCACAGGTTTGCAGTTTTGTGGCACGATGCTGTTGAACAGCAGCGTCACCCTTTTGTTGGGAGTGTTTCACATTATGTAGTTCGGAATTGGGTGGTTTCTTTAGAATTGCTATAAATCTGCGCGTCCCTCATAGCCTGCTAGCGCCCTCGCTAGTGCTTTAATCTTCGAAACTAAGGATTGCCCCTTCTTAAACCTTTTCTCTTCCACAATAACGTAGAACTCCGCCAACAGGGGCCTACATAGACGGCTGCCCTTGACGTAGAGATCGTTTGGGGTTTCATGCTAGTTGGGGGCAATGGTACCTCGTTCCGCGGGGAACGGGGGTCGAGGTCTGTCTTGGAAGAATTTCCACGTAGCGACCTGCATAGAAAATGGAAACTACTATAATACATTGGGGTAATATAGGGATAATGGAAATGAAAATGGAAACTACGATAATATATTGGGGTAATATAGGGATAATGGAAAAGAAAATGGAAACTACTATAATATATTGGGGTAATATAGGGATAAGTCTCACAATCATTTACTTCCTGCTGCGCAGTTTTAGGTTCGGGGCTTTCATGTTGACTTCTAGGTATGTGCATCGTAGTCCTTCTTCCCCTTGTGCCATCAAATGTGCCCAGATTTCTTGCTCGATGTGTTTCATGTATGGCCCAGACGTGATTCCAAGTTCCTGCGTGGCCATGAAAGTCGTGGCCTTGACGATGCGTAGATTGCATTTCTGAAATCACACTCTCAAGCATTCCGCCGAGTAATGCACAAGTGATGGCTACATTTCGGGTGTGAGATGACTGCTGTTGGTCTGGTGCTGCAGCGCACGTTTGAGCAATTTTCATAGCCTGTGTTTTCAACATGACCACTGCTTGTGCAGCTCGGTAGAAGCCACTGAACCTGAAGACAGGCTGGAGTGAATTTGGCCTGGCTTCCTTCGCAGATTTTTGCAAAGACTCCTGAAAGCCTGCCACCACCAAGAGTGCCAGGACTCGTTTGAGGTCTCCGTGCCTTTGGCTCCCGCCCTATAATCCTCGAGGTGCCGCAAGGGAGGTTAACCAGAAAGAAAATGTAGTATGGGTCTCCAAGGGCTAAACGACCCCTTCTCATACCAAATGGCCCTCGAGAAAAATGCCGAATTCGATATCTGCGACGAAGAAGACCCATGAAAATGTCTGAATGCGTGAAGCAAAATCATGTGAACCTCTTCTTTCAAGCTGGCAAGGGTCAGACGGGCGTTTCCCGGATCCCACAACGGCCCTGGATCTTGAGAGCGTCCTCAAGAAACTGATCATGAGCCAGAAAGTGGAATCTTATGGGGTTCCACCACCTTGCGAACTGGGCAATCCAGGCCGTGGGACAGCATCTTCTGGACTTAACCCTATCCTCTCAACACCCAGAAGCTGGACCTATGAAAAATGTAGACCTTACACCCTAGACTGTAGACCTTTCAAGGGGCTTGGGGAGTCCTTGTAAGAGACAGCAGTGCCCATTCAGAGGGTATATGTGGATTGGATGATACGTTGAAAGTCACTTTGGCTGATTTTTGGGTCCCGTTTTGGCCTGGACCGTACATCCCATGCAACCTATCCTTCTGCCCCCTGAACTGCAAAACCCACAGCGCTCAACTTATTGGCACTTGAGGGAGTTGGGGAGTGAATATAGAACCTATTCCAGAGGATCCTAAACCCTAAAGCCTAGATGGGGATTTTGTTGGATTTTTTGGTCCGGGCCCCAGCACCCTGGTTGAAGCTGCCACAACGTAATCACCCTCCCTTTCCGGTTTTGTTTCTCTCTTTCATAGTGGTACTACACTGGGAAGGTTTGACATTGAGGTTCGGAGAGTGGTATCAGAAAGGGGAAGGCTCGCTTTGGGGTTCATGGACAGTTGGAGCCCTAAACCCTAAACCGCAGTTAAGGGTTTAGGGTCTGGACGTGCCCCAAGCAAGGTTATGTAATCAAATCGTTTCCCCCTAATATTAATGGGCTCTCCCCCTAATGCAAATACTCGTAACAGTATTTGACATGGGGGGGTATCTATCGTACGACCCGAACATTAGGGAGGGTAATGGAAATCTGATTAAAAACGTGCAAAATTCGATTAAATCTAGTATGGGACTGTTTCACATTAGGGACCTATAAGGAACTATTTCAAATTAGGACCTTATTAGGGAGTATTTCGAATTGAGGCATGATTAGGAACTACTTCAGATTAGGGCCTTATTAGGGACTATTTCAAATGAGTGCCTTATTAAGGACTATTCCAGGACTTATTAGGACTAATTCCAACTAAGGCCTTATCAGGGACTACTTCAAATTAGGGCTAGGGACTATTTCAAATTAGGGTCTTATTAGCGACTATTTCAAATTAGGGCCTTGTTCGGGACTATTTCGAATTAAGGCCTTATCAGGGGCTATTTCAAATTAGGGCCTTATTAGGGACTAATTATTTCAAATTAGGGCCTTATGAGGGACTATGCCAGATTAGGGCCATATTGGGGACTATTTCGAAATAGGGCCATATTAGGGACTATTTCAAATTAGGGTGTTATTGTAGACAATTTCAAATTAGGGCCTAAGTAGAGACTATTCCAAACTAAGGCCTCGGAATTTGTTTCTGGAATTATCCTATATACATTCCTGTATAAAAACCATTCAGAAACAATCAAAATCTAGGAAATCAAGGAGATCCCTAATCCGTAACAGTCGTGCTAAAAACCACCTGTACTTTAGAGGGTCCGCGCCGCAATTAACTTTATTCGTGGCCCCTTTAAAAATAGTCTTGGGGGCAGATTTCAGAATTTGGAATTTTGGCGAACCCGTATTGAACGTTAGAGGGGGGGGTGTAATATTAGGGGAAGCGACTACTTATCTCTAGAGCTGTCCCACTTATAACCCAAATTATAACTACCCAGGACTCTCCCAATAGATGTTAATTCAGCTCCTGTATAGTCCTCATAAGTTTCCTCATGGTGTTTGTATCATAAATTGACATCTCGAGGTGTGGTATACGCTGCATCGATGTTGCGACCATTTCCCCAGGATCTACGTCGATTCCAAGCCCCGAGAGGCGCAGGGATTCGGGGCTCACGGAGGGCGCACCCAATCTGCAAAATTATTATCATTACATTACTATATTGTTGTTATGCCACCATATTTATTGATACACTACCATATTTCTATGTTACTATTTTGGGCAGAATTATTGAGGCTTCCTCCTCCGCTCCTCAATGCTCCCGCTTTTGTCTTCTCTCTTCATTGTGTTGCGCTGACAACAGCGGCAATAGTGTGAACGTCACGGCCGCGCAGACAGCGCAACAGACCGCCTCCTAAATTACAAAGCTCACAAGACTAGTCGCCTAAATTGCAAAGCTCAATTTACCATATGAAAATTGCATTACCAGCCTTTGTCAGGACAGTCCGTCAGTACCTACGAACTATTCCCCCTCATTTATCAAACAAACCCATGCTGCCTGACATCGAACATGTCCGGGAAGAGACCAGATATGGTTGTTTCCCTAAATAAGAAGACCCCATTATAGTCCCCAAAATACTAGAGTCCTTATTATAGGGACCCCCAATAGGGTACCCCTAATTTTGGGAATATCCCATATAGTGGGAGACAGCTTTTAAGTTTCAAGGGGTGAGGGATGCTCACTGTTATTGCTCTATCCTCAACATCGTGGGATCTGGTTTTGTCCAGGGCACCAAGGAGGGTTACCCCCAAAAGAGGTCCCTTTTTGTGGGAAGCTCCCATCTGAGCCAGGGCACTTGCTATTGGCATGATTTTCATCTTGCAAGTTAAACGAAAGCAAGCATTGCCAACCGCAGGCTTGAGCTGTGGTTTTTGTAGGAGAGCTGTTGGAGCTTACGCATGTCGCGAGCTCCGGTTTCGGATAACGCTGGGAGAAGGCCCTCCTGATGTTGAAGTCCATGCTGCGGATCTATGTGGTAGTTTCCCAAAATAAGGGGACCCCAATATAGACCCCAAAATATTTTAATCCTTATTATGGGGACCCCCAATAAGGTACCCCTAATTAGAGGAAACCCCCATGTAATTCTCCATGGACTCTGGCTCAAAGACTTCTTGCTGCCAAACTTTTGCGATACTGAAGTGTGTTTATTCAGGTAATTCAGAATTCATTTGCGGGCATGCGGTTTTTCCTCCTGCCGCTGCTGGTCTCGCTGCGGTCTGCTAAGGAAGCTTGCACCGGAGACTTGGAGGTTTTTGAGGGTTGCCTAGGAGGGTCCGGGGGCTTAGTAGGCATTTTGAAACCTCTATAGACTATGTCATAGCCCCGCCTACTTAGTGAGTTGGTTTTGGGGAGCCTGAGGATTTAGGGTCAAGAGGTTTGAGCATTTTGCAGGTTTAAGGTTTTGGTTTCAGGTTGTTTACGTTGCCCACCCTACGCGCCATACCAGCAGCCGCGATGCCGTGTTGGAGCTGGTCCTAACTTGTTGTGGAATATACCTCAATGGTAGATATGAGGGTTTCCCACAATTAGAGGCACTCTTTTTGGGGGTCCCAGTAATAAGGCTTATCGTATTTTGGGGTCTATGTTGGGGCCACCCTATTTTCGGAAACTATCATATCAATGCTTGCACGGCTGCAACGCTCAATCAACCTATGAAGCCTTGTGAAGCCACAGTCAGATCCTGACAAGTCCCATCCACACCTGCAAGCTCTAATGCGTCTTCGCACTCAACGAACATCCAAAACTTCAAGCCGCGAATTCCACAATTTCCTGCCGAAGCCTGATATACAATTTCGCTAGTCCGCAGTTTTGCTTCCCTTGCGGTCCTTTGAGCTTGACCGCTAGGGGTGTCGAGGTGAGATTTTTCACGTCTTGCAGAGCCCTCAACCTTTTCATCCCAAACCCCAGCTCCAGACCTGACGCCCTAAACCCTCAACCCTAAACCCAAAACCCAAGCCCTAAACTCCAAACGCTGGACCCTAAACTTTACATCCTACACCACAAATCTGAGATGGCTAAGGAGACACCTGCAGGCCTTTGAAGCCCCGGGATGTCATGCTCGTCCAACTGCGAAAATCTCAGACAAAAGCCGTGCTGAGCCTCAGTCGGTTTAGGGTTTAGGGGTGAGGGTTTAGGATTTAGGGTCTAGGGGTTCGGGTTTAGGGTTTAGGGCTTTCTGGCATCCCAGACCTTTTGGAGGATCAAAGTGGCAGAGCTCCTGCAAGACCCACGTTAGCCCCGATGTAATTCTAAGATAAGCTAATACCGCAGAAGTTTTCTGCCAAAACAGGGGTCCCTAAAACCCTAAGCCCTAAACTCTAAACTCTACCCTTCAGGGACACCAGGACTCCTCTTTTTCCGGCCCGCTGTGGGTCTGTCTTCATGGTCTCTCACATAAGTGTTCCTTATAGAACTATATTGAAACCCCGCCGCCCCCTCCCAACATCAGATATTCCTATTGTGGTAAATCACCATTTATGATTGGGACAGCCCAGGCTCTTGGGATTTGCCTGATTTGGGAAGATTGCCCACTGATATTTCCTGTAAACTTCCACGAAGGTCAATGCCCAGGCCATGTTCAAAACGTTTCGGCCACTTCATCACCCCCCTGACAAATACTGGGTTACTATCATAAGGAAACACTAATATGTACTATGCACCCATCTTATGGTAACCTAGTTTACATTCCGTGCCAGCAACCCAGAATCAGGAGAGCAGACGACTGCAGAACAGCTGTGGTGGGGGAAGCATGCCACTTGCGCCTGTTGTATCAGAGGAACCTGATCGGGTAACAATGCCGGTCCTTCAGGGGGTTGAAGGTTTAGCCTGGAAACGCATCCCGAATAGTCCTAGAAGACATGCGCAACACCCAACCTTCCCCTGAACTCTAAACCCTAAACCCATTCAAGGCCAATCAGTTCCAGATGTTCAGTATCCTAGATTGGGCTTGAAGCAGGAGAGGTAACGCTGTCCAGGCCGATGGAAGGACAAACTCAAAGGCATTTAAGGTTTAGGGTTCAGGTTTTGGGGTTTACGTCCTCCTCATAGTGGACAAGAAAATGGAAGCTATTACATAACTTAGGGTGCAGGTTTTAGGGTTTGGGGCTATGCGGACTTCGCAACTGGACTAATAATGGAGATAGTTGAGGTTATCATATGGCTTTTTGGGGTTATGAGTACTAAGTTTTCTCTGACTCTCCAAGTAGGGTTCTGGTTGTGAAGATCCCACTGAGCGTTAATCAAAGACTTTAAGTTTGTACCCTCAACGTTTGTAACCCTAGGTTTTGGGTCCCAAGCACCCTTCTTAAGGGCCATTTTCCATGGTTTCAAGGGTATAAACCCTAAGGGTACAAAGGAAAACTCCCCGAGGTAAAGCATGCCCTGCGCCCAAAACCCAAGGCGAAATCAAGGTTTAGGGGGTATGTAGGGGCTATATGGAGATTTCCCAAAATTGGGGATACCTTATTTGGGGATACCTTATTGGGGTTTCCCAGTATAAGGATTACAGTATTTTGGGGTCTATCTTGGGGTTTCCCTATTTAGGGAAATTAATTTCCAGGGGTACTGGAAAAGAACATGGAAGCTACTATTCCGGGATAGGGTGCAAGGTCTTAGTGGCTAGGTCCACTACGGGCGCAGTTGGGTTGAGGATGGGCGCTGGCCCCCACTCAGTACACCTGGGGAAGGATAATAGCTATAATGTAGTTACATATAATTAGCGCTTACTAATATGCCTAGTATATATAGTTGCGGGGTGGAGGGTTTAAGGTTTGGGGCTATGCATGTCCAACTACCAGAAGACCAGAAGACCAGAAGTACCAATGTGTAACCTACGTAGGGTCAGGCAAGATTGTTTGGTATCAAGCGTAGGCTTTGTTGGTGTTGATTTTGTTCCTCTGCGTGATCTAGGCCTTGCTCAGTCTGAAGGATTCAAAGAAGAACAACCCTAAACCCCAAAAACCCT
>CAJNIZ010047495.1:181-10840 GCA_905231905.1 Symbiodinium pilosum | reverse complement strand
GGTGGGTGATTGTGTTAGATGGCCTTCTACATTCAGGCCATGGCAGCACCTCGCATGCAGCCATGCACTTGAGGGATCATTGACACCTGCTCATCACATCCTGCATGGCAACATCACAGCAAACCCTAAACCCTAACCCTAAACCCGAATTCAACCCATCACCTCATAGCTCCTACAGCCTGAAACCCTCCAGACCCCCAACACAACCTACGTAGAGCATTTGTCGGGGTAGGCCCCTGGAGTTTAGGGTTTAGGGGTTTAGGGTTTAGGGTTGAGGGTAGGCCCCTGGGATTAGGGTTTAGGGTTTAGGGGTTTAGGGTACCCATTGGGGTAATATTAGGGTTATGTAGGGATAATGGAAAAGAAAATGGAAGCTACTATTTAAGTCTTAGGAGGGTTTAGAGTAGGCCCCTCGGATATTTAATATTTTCCCTAGTTGCTTTAATAGGGGACACTATACATTAATATTTTTCAAAGGGTTTTAGGGGCCAACCTAGTTGTGGGACTTAGGAGAACATGTGCCGCTACTGGCGCAGTACGCTCCGCGAGGTCGCCGGGCACAAAATCCCATTTTGGATTCAGGGCTTAGGGTTGCTGGCTTAAGCTTGAACAGCGGAACCCCGTTCAGATGTCTTACTATTACAGGTACGTAGCATGCAGCGTGGATGTCACCCGTAAAGAAAGAAATTTGGCTGCGAATAAGATATGTTTTTTCTAATACAGGGGTCGCCCTCATATATCCGGAAAGATACATATATACATACAGTACAGCATAGAACCTACTAAGGTTCTAAACCCTAAGCCCTAAAACATGCCTGAAACTCCAAATCCGCTGATCCTTGGACCGCTTTGCTGATTCATGTTGATGAGGTAGGTATGGGGTCTTGATGCCTGGAGGGCTAGTTTCGCGATTGTTTCTGTTTGTTGGGATTATTTCACGACTCTCTGCCCTAAACCCTAAACTGCGTTGGTATGTATTTGGGAGGTGCACTTGTGAGTTGTGTCGGAGTCTGCGATTGGGGGTATGAAAGCTCTACTGTACTGCCTGATGTCGCGTGCTTGCGGTTGAGCTCCAATCAGAACCATCGCGTTGTAACCCACCCGATAATCACCACCTGAGTAGTGGACATTCCCTGTACAATGTGCTCATACTACATTCACGTTTATGGGGTGGCAATTGTGTCGGGTAGAGATTCTTCTTGCCCTCCGAAGTCTATTCACTTACATTTCTTATTTCCTTCTCTAGAATCAGGATCCACCCGAAATCCTAAAACCTAAATCGCGCAAAATGCTGGTTCTGAAGGCTTTCGAACTTCCCTGGCAGCCCAGTTGGTCTCACAGCCTGTACTTCATGAACATGGGAGGTTACCTTAGACACCCCCATGTATCTTACTCAATAACCTGGTCTCACAGCCTGTACTTCATGAACATGGGAGGTTACCTTAGACACCCCCATGTATCTTACTCAATAACCTCTATATAGTCCCTGTTTCCATGTCAAATTCCACTTGATTGTCCGTTTGCTTCTCCACTCTTGGGAAATATCCCGAAACCCTAAACCCTGAATCCTAAACCCTAGTCACCCAACACCACAGGCCTCCGCCGCCTAAACCCCAACCCTATATACACCCTATATAACGCTTACATAGCTCAACGATATAAACCGTGTATAACCCCAATGCAGCCACCCAAGGACGCTTCTATAACTTCACAAAAACTGAATCCTAAATCCCTGAAGCCCTAAAACCTGAACCCTAAGCCCCAAGCCCTAAGACCCTAAACCCTAAACCCTAAACCCCTAAATATACCTCACTTAAGTCCATTCGGCTCTGAGGTGCAGAACCTTGCTGGAAGCGGATCTCTGTTTAGCATCGATTTTGGATCCTTACAACCTCAGGGTCAAGGGCTTTTAGTGGGTTTGCGCATTTTTTGGGGGGTGTTAGGGTTTTAGGGTGTAGGGATTAGGGTCGCTTCATGGTTTCCCTAAATTAAGGGATCCTTCCTGTTGGGGCCTCTAGAATGAGGATAAACGTACTTTGTAAAGGGATTTTACTGGGAAACGCAAATCGGGAACCCCAAGAATATTGTAGAAATGGAATAGGAATATACTTACCAGGGTCCTTGTATTCCATTATATTCCTACTATATTCTTGGGGTTCCCTGCCTGGGATTCCCGGCAAAGTCTCTGTACTTTGGGGTCTTCATTGGGGGTCCCTATGTATGGAAGTAACCGACTTTCGCATGAGAGCCGGGATCCTTTCAACGCTAAGCCCTGTAAACCTCCCAAACAAACTCTTAGTCCTGAACCTTCCCAAGCCCTGAAATTCTAACTCCCCAACGCTCCCAATACCCTTAACACCAAAACCCCCCCAAAAATGCCCCTGAACCCTCAAATTTTGCCTTACTGGTGCCTAGTTCTAGGGATCCACCTTCCCGCTCCCCTCCCCTCGAAGCACCAGTAACCTGCCCTACACCCTCCTGGGTAGCCTATATATTAATATTTTTCAAAGGGTTTTAGGGGCCAACCTAGACCTTATAATAGCTTTGATTTGCTTGTCCGCTCCATTCGACATGCCAGCAAAAACAAGCCCTAAGCCCTCAACCTAAACCCAAAGCCCCGTACTAGCTTCCATTTTCTCTTCCATTAGTATCAGGGGAGGGGGTTAATATCCCAAAATAACATTGCAGTAGAACCCCCGTATGCATGTAGTCTTTCATTTTCTTTATTGTTTGGGTAATATCCCTAAATTCTGTATACCCTATATATCCTAAACTTGAGGCCTTATAGTAGCTTCCACCCAAAACCCGATATAAACCCTAAACTTCAAAGCCTGTAGTAGCTTCCATGTCCGTTTCCACTCTAAGGACAGGGGCGCCTCCTGGCCTATCACTGGAAGTTCGGACCCGCCAACGACGGCAGCTGCGGAGACCAAACGTGGGGCCTCTTCGAGCCTGCATCTTGGGCTTGCAGAGGTATTGAGGGTTCAGGGCTTGGGGTTTAGGGTGTACGGTTCAGGTGTAGGGTTTGGGGTTTAGGGTTGGGGGGGGACTTTAGGGTTTAGGGTGCCCAAGTACTAGAGTATTAGGTGCCCAAAGCCATACAGATAATTGCACTTGGGACGTAAAGCCCCTGTATTTGTATACTTGGTCCCCCTAGGATAGAAGTAGACGAGTCGAGTTGTAGCTTTGTAGCGACTGAGGCGGGATATACCGCTGATACGTCATTTCTTGTGTTCAAAGTAAATGTTGGTACCCCAGTAGTACCCTTTTTCCCTTTTTATTTGGGGGTCACCTTATTAAACTTGAATACTCAGAAAAAGGGTACCCTTATTATTAAGGGCCTACTGGGGCATCTAGAAATGTTGGAGAGGGCTCACCCTTAAGGAGTTCTTTTCTTGCACATCGGAGATGAATTTGCAAGCCCTGAAGGGGCCCTGCAAGAACTACCGTCCCTTAAACTTAGGGGTACTTGGAAACAGATTTTACTTTTTGTTTATTATAATCCTAAGGAACAGACAAAATTAAGATTTTTGCTATGGTTCCAAGTTCCCCCATGTAAATTTAAGGTGAGCCCACATCGACATCCATGGGAGTTTGAGGGAGGGTCTGTTTCAGACTGATTTTTAAATCGCAGTGACAGGCTGTTTGGCGTTGCGAAAGTTGAGAGCAACCCTGAACGGAACTGTTGCATGTCGGGCTGTCCTGGTTTGGAGTTTAGGGTTCGGGTTAGCCAAATGTAACAAGAAATAGAAATGAAAGAGGAATTGTGGTTATAGTCCTAAGTAGATAGAGTATGGCTTTTGGTATATTATAGCAAGATCCCCATATACTCCATATTCTATCTACTTAAGGGGGACTATATGTAGATATATATAATCCTGGCCCTTATTATATTTCTTATTAAAACTGATTAGAGCGGAGACTCGAAATAGGAGATCCGTGATGATATGATTTTCGTTTCCGATTGAATTGAATTTTAAATAGAATTCATATAAGCCAAGCTCACCTTTGAAATAGGAAGTCTATAATTCAGTGAAGTCCCATATAGATATGTGATATGTTTCGAATATGGATATCCTTGAAATATGATGATTGCAAGAATAGAGAAATTGAATAGCCCAAAAATCGATCATCGATAATACGCAGAAAACTATGGCTTTTACGTAGGAAACGTAGTCTAGCTGGATCGAGGGGGGGGGGGTACCATATATATATATACCTATATAAATATACATATTCATAGATGTATATAGGTTCACACATGGACTGGGCTCTCCCACAATCCAGGACCCTTGTCTTGAGGAGTCGCTACATTAAGAAAGGGAATCTATTGGGGTCTAGATAGAGGACCTCTTCGTATGAAAGCCCCCATATAAAAAGTATGAGGACCACATAGGGACGGTGTGACTTCAGCCAGTCGTTCATACCGAAACCGACAGCTTTTGATACCTGGATATTTCAAAGTAAGCCGGTCTCCCTAACACGCCCCAAACAGTATGCTCCTTATCAGGAGAAGGACAAGCCCTGAACCCTAAACCCTAACCCTAAACCCTAAACCCTAAACCCTAAACCCCCTAACCCCCATTGAGACACTGCAGCCAAGGACGGCTCCTGGGTCTGCGAGGGCGCGTGAGCCGGGAGTTTTCAACCAGGGGCCCTAAAAAAGACAGGGTTTAGGGTTTAGGGTTTAGGGCTCTGATTTAGTGTATAGGGCTTAGGGGCGCCAGCCGCCGGCACGAAACCCTAAGCCCTCAACCCTTCCCCCGGACCCACATCCAAGAATCATCCAGACTTGACAACCTCGGGAGCACCGTCAACCGTGAGTCGTAGCTGAAAATTCTTCAAACAAGTTATTCTAAATGCCATGATCTATGAAATTAATGGTTTGGGTAGTAGGTGTTATGGTAAGGGGTGCAAGGATTATCAGCAAAAAACGCTGAGGAATCTCACGCGGAGCAAATAAGAGTCTGTAGCTTTGGGCTTTCGAATGCTATGCGTTTTCGATGATTGTCATATGGCTTTGCATACGAACCCCTTAGTGGTTGGATTCCGACTTGTTTTGTTTGCGAATTCGACTGCGGTCAACAAGTGGCTGGCAGTTTGCGAGAATAGCTCGCTGTGTCCAAAGTAGAAGGTATCTGAAGGCATTTTCTTCAAGGGTTTCAGAACCACCTCCCAATACCACAACCCCAAGATTTGCCCCTCATCAGGCTCAACGTGAACAGTCTTACTACCCTAAACCCTAAACCCTAAACCCTAAACCCTAAAACCCTAAACATCAGCCTGATCAGGGGCGAGCCTGGAGGTTGGCGTTGCAGGGGTGGTTCCTAAACCCGAATGTCTCACTGCGTCACTCCAATAGTATTGCACCAGGTGTCCCTAAACATTTGTTTTGGATATAGGGTCAGTTGCGAGCTTCGTCAGACAGAGTTATGATCCTATATCCCGGACATTGTTCAGGGAGACCTTGTCTCTACCTGTTAAAGTCACATGCTAAAAGTGCTGCCCTGCGAAGGGTTCGAGGAGGAGTTCAAGGTTTAATTGCAGCCTAGGCTGGACCTCCAATCTTGAATTTGTATAGTTGGGCGCTGTATGAAGACTGCCACAGGATGGGAGCAGTAACCAGATCTTGGGTTCAGGAGTTCAGGGTTTTGCGGGGTTTAGCTTTGACCGCTTGTCAGTCGCGGGAGAAGGTTTGCGGTTCGCGGTTTTGGGCGGAAGGGTTGATGTTGTTCCAAACCCTAAACCCTAAGCCCCTGAACCCTGAACCCCCGACACCCTAAGCTGCCTTAAACCCAAAACTGCCCTAAAATGGGGGCCTTATTGCAAGGATAATCGTATGTTACTGCTGGAGCTTGAACGCCCAATTGCTCAAAGCTAACGCTCTGCTCCCTCCAGTTCCGCAACACGTTCAATAAAGGGATTTTAATAGGAGGAACCCCAAACAGGGAACCCCAAGAATATAGTAGGAATACAACAGAAATCTCAGGACCCTGGTGGGTATATTCCTAGTCTACTCCTACTATATTCTTGGGGTTCCCTCTGTGGGGTCCCCATTCTACTCCCCTTATTCAATTTCCCGTGCGTGTAGCGGCTTGCGGAGAGCCGGCAAGAGAGAAGCCATTCAAGTCCGGAGTGAAAGCTGTCAACCTAATCCCTACACCCTAAGGGTTTAAGGTTGATGGTTTACGGTTTAGGGTTGAAGGTGTAGGACTTAGGGTAGCTAGAAGCCCTGAACCCTATAATTCGCTCCAAAGTAAGACCTTAAGCCCAAGACTCTTAACTCTGAGCGACGGCCATAAGGAACATAGCAGTGTCCATTTTCTTTTCCATTCTCATATTCATATAGCCTTATATATCCCAAGATTGCCATATATCACCTTCATTTGCCCCCAACCACACCCACCGCGCGGAGGAGGGGTCCTTGATCCCAGGCCACAACACGACTATACCATGTTGGTAGGGGCGGCCTGGGCGACATTGCGCCATTCCCCATGCAGTTCCTAAGCCCTATACCCTATACCCTATATGAGCTATAGTCTAAACTCCTTCAAGAGCAGTTACGTAGGGCACTATATGAGGGAGTATCATAGGGCTTATGAGGGGGGATCCTAGGAGTTTAAACTATAGGTCACATAAGGTTTGGCAGGGATAATGCTTCTTTTTGTCGTTTTGGCTAAACGGTACTTTCCCTAAATAGAGGGGCCACAATATAGACCCCAATATACTATAATCCTTATTATAGGGACCCCCCAAAATGCAGGTACCCCTAATTTTGGGAAAGCCCCCATATAGCCGAATACTAGCTGCAGCCCTCCACCTTGGCAGGCAGCTGATGGTCTCCTGAGAAGGGACTTCAGTGGCGCATGGGCCCTTTGTATAGCACGGAAGTATCAGAACCAATATGGGTGGTTGTCAAAATTACGGTCCCTTTTTCGGTACCCTATATATTCGGTGCCGTTTTATAATAGTGACCCAAAAAGGGACCATAATTTTGACAACCACCCATATGTTTACTTGGAGGTTCTAGAGGGTTCGAAGTTGGAACGATTTTGGACCAACTTTTGCCTGATACGGAATCCTAGCTACAACTACCCCTGAACCTCCAGATGTTGTCAGGATCCTCAAAAGGGATCCAAATTGTCCAGAAACCAGTGTTGCTGGGCGGCGAGCACATTCTGAAAACCGTTGTCCAGATTCAGGGATTGCATACCTACCAGAAGCCACGGTCATAGGCGCGTAGTACATCGGGTTAAGATATTGATCGGGCACGTCGATGTTTGCTACAATTTCCAAGTATTTGCCCCCAACTGCAAACACTCTAAGCCCGAAGCCATAAACAGGTTTTGCAGCCTATAGTCCCCCTTAGTTAAGTACTGTAGATAGAATATGGTGTATAGACCCAAAGCCATATTCTATCTACTTAAGGGGTGTCCTAGTACTCTTCAACGCTCCCTAGGGTTTCCTAGTACCCTAAATCCTAAACCCTTACCCCCTTGGACCCACCTCCCTTCAGGACCTGGTAGGTAGGGGCCTACAAACGAAGCAAGCAGAAGAGGACAATCGGTTTAGGGTTTAGGGTTTAGAGTGACATGAAAGCTGGGTTCTGGGCAATTTTAAGCGACCTCACCCTGAATGGTGGTTTATATAGGGACTAGTACCAACATGGCTTTAAATTGGGAATTGAAATTATTCTAAATTACCCTGCCTGGGTTTGTATAGGTGTTTGTAAGCTTCGGGCCTAAGCCATGATGAGCCGGACAGGTCTGCACATAGACTGACATCAAGATGAACAGGTGCTGAGGTGAACAATTGGCGGCGGCATCCGGCGCCATCAGTGTCAGATTTGGCTTTTTGTTTGGTTCGCACGTGCTCCGAAGAAGAGAACAAGCCAATTTCGAGTTATTTTATGCAACCTATGGTGTGATGGCACGTCCTGGCTCAGGGGCAGCGTGTTGAGATGTTAAGCTGTACCAGGGGTCATCTAGGGCTTGTAGAGCGTTAGGGCTGAGGATTGCTAACCCTCAAACCTTAAAATCCTAAACCTCAAAGTCCTAAAACCTTAAATTCTGAATCCCTGGTTCCTAAACCACCCCTAAACCCCAGACCCCCCACATCTTGGGAATTAAGCCCAACACCCTGAACCCTAAACCCTAAACTCATCCGATCATGCCTGCTCTGTGCCGTTGGCTGGCAGCTGCAGCAGTCCTTAGCGGCATTGCAGTCTCTTGGATCCAGGGTTTAGGGTTTAGGGTTTAGGATTAAGAGTATATTGTGGCTGTTTTGTGTGCAGGGTTTAGGGTACATTGGGGTTGTTTTGTGTTTGGGGTTTAGGGTGCATTGGAGTTGTTTTTGGTTTTGGGGTTTAAGGATTAGGGTTAGGGTATGTTGGGCTTGTTTGGGGCTTGAGGTTTAGCGTTTAGGGTCAACGGCCCAATATTAAGGGTTCAAAGCTGGGTCAAGGAAACCCAATTCGAGCTCCACCCTCCTAGTCATAAACATTCCCGTATATGACAGTACACGAGAATACCTAGTACAGGGTGGTTATCCTAAACCCTAAACCCTTTTACTGGCGGGTTGGGGGTCGAGCGGCTACTGTACTTGTGCAAGATTTCCTCCGCCCACAGAAGAGAAGCCCCTTCTTGGTAAAAAGTAGCCATAATTCGGCTGTAAGAGGGTTTAGGGTGCAGAGGGTGCAGGGTCGTGGTCTACGCAGAAAATGGTGGAGCAATGCTCTCATTCTAGCTTTGGACTTGTTTTTCATTTGCCAGCATTTTATTCCAGGAAACGTTGGGTTTAGTGGGCTTTCTATTTTATCGTTTAGAAGCGCAGGGCTGTTTCCAAGCAAGCAAGTTCGGAGTTAGGGCTTCAGGATTTTGGGTCTTAGCTTTCAGGGTTTCTCCCCAGGCCTTGGAGGGACGTGGACGCGTGCTGTGCTTCTTTTAAGGAGAGGAAGTTCGACGGAGCGAAGCACACCTCATACCCTCAAAGCGTGCCCAGATATACCCTCCCAACAGTTTCATGTGCCTCTTAAACTCCCGAAAACCATATCACCAAAACTTATTCTGAAACACACCCCGAGCCCAACTGCTCCTGAGCTGTTTATTGTGATTTGTAGTGGGCCCGCTCACGCATTCTAGTATTTTCAGTGGTCTATGCGAGGTTTCTAGGGGTTGTGGGATCACTAGAGGGAGCGTTTAGGGTTCAGGGTCTAGAAACTTTGTACATGAGGATATCATGGGGACGTAGGGGGGCATAGGGTCCAATAGTCGTATAATAGAACAGAAAATGGAAGCTACCATATTGTATTGGGGTATATAGGGTTTGTATAGGGTTCAGGGTGTTGAGTGTAGGGCTTGGGGTTTAAGACGAGGGCTTAGGCTTCAGGATTTAGGGTTTCCAGTGTATGTTGAATGAATTGACGAATTTTAGCGAGGCTCCCGAAACAGCACAGCCGTATCTGCAGATGAAGTGTGCCCCCTGCGCGGTACAGTACCTCCTTCGGCGATGTGCCCCAAACCCCAAAGTCCCTATAAGCCCTCTTGTTGGAGTTTCTATTCAGTACTCCAGTTATCCCCATTATTCTCCGGCTTACTAAGTCCCCCCTGACCCTAAATCCTCCTTTTAAAGGGTCTCTCAACCCTATGTGACCCCCCAAGCTCCACCTTGTTTGGTTTCTTGAGCGGGTTCTTCGAACCTCCTGCAAGACGACGAGGTGACGTATATGGTAATGGGTCGTAGGACCCTGCCCTCAAGCCATAAATCCTAAACCCTCAAACCCTAAACCTTCTTATGAACCCAAAAGCCCTGTCTGCGAGCGAACCCTAGTAGTCAGTGTCTGAACCCCAAGACCTAATCCTGAACCCTACCGTGGAGGGAAGAAATCTTGCTTCACCGTATATGTTTTCCAGAAATACGGCAAGAAATCTTGCCTCACCCTATATATTTTCCAGAAAACAGAAAATACAGTATATGGTGTTTTCTAGGTGGCGCAAGATGTCCTCCATCAATCGTATCAGCACTAAATGCCCTAAATAGTAGTTTCCATTCTATTTTCCATTCTCCCTATAGAACCCCAATATATACCCTATAATCTCTATATAACGCATTATGACCCTCCAAGTAATCTAAACCGTGCCCTGTTTGGGGTTCCTTGGCAAAGGTTTGGCTGGCATCGGTCGAAAGTGCCGCGGTGGCTGCCTCCCTGGTGTCCTTTCGAACACAGGCGCAAGGAGTTACGTGGAAAGATGCAGAACAAATTGATGGGTTATAAGGTATAAGTTATAGGGATCTACGTATAGGCTACGGTTCAGATTAAGTAGGGGTTTGGGGTTTCGTTCCCGTAGCAATGGAGAACCACATGGAAAGCTGGGATTCTGTCGTCGTTCATATGGCTTAGGGCTAGACAGGGAAAAGCTCAAGTTGTAACCAGGTAGTGCCCTGCAGTTCTGGGTTGTTGATTCATCTTCTGGTAGATACCACCAGAGTTTCACAACACACCTACCCAGATCTTATGTAGGTGTAGACATGAGATGATTGGGAAGGTTTTCCATTGCAGACCTCTTCATCAATCAGGTTGTCACCCAGGTCTTTTGAATGATTAGTGCTTATATGTCCCACAATGAAGAAGATAGGGCTGGTAGTCAAAATTATGGTCCC
>CAJNIZ010047494.1:0-26533 GCA_905231905.1 Symbiodinium pilosum | reverse complement strand
TAGGGTTTCAAGGTTTAGGGTTTAGCGGGTCCAGTGCTGGCCGAAGGTGTTGATCGGGGAAGTTCCCCTGCCAATTCACACGGTGCAGCGCTGGGAGCTTAGCGTAGAAGCCTGAAATTGTTGAGGTTCTTGTGTCTAGGCTTGGAGTCAGTAAGGTGTATGGGACGCTGAATGCAAAGTCAATGGGGACGGTTTTAAGATGGTGGTAATTGGAACTTCATTAACAAGGCTTGCACAAGCTTTTTTGGCCCTAAACCCACCCGAAGCCCATGGAACATTACCCTGATAAACCCTATGCCCTCCTCCTTCCCACCCCATACCAACCCTTGAACCCTAAGCCAGAGTGTAGAGAGTTTCGGGTTTTGGGCTTAGGGTTTGGGCTTTAGGGCTTAGGGCTTGGGCTTTAGGGCTTAGGATTTGGAGTTTAGGGCTTAGGGTTTAGGGCTTAGGGTTTAGGTTTCGAAGTGCAGAAAGTGGTACCAAGCTCCTTGCAGAGGTGTTTTCTGCAGTCAGTAAGCTTGGACCTTCAAGCCTCGAACTGCGAACCGTTAGCCCCAAATCCTCACCAGAGCATCTTGGACTCTGAGCCCAGCACCCCAAATCCTAGACCCTGAACCTTGACCCCTCAACCCACAGAAGCCCTAAGCCCTAAGCCCTAGAACCCCTACAACGACCGAGGATTATATAGGGATGATTCCAAAATCCACTACCCTGTTCTCCCCATAGCTTGCCCCCAGGACCATTAGACATGTGTACCATCATACATCCCCAAAACCCTATTCTAATCGCGCCACTTTGAGGGTCAGAGGGACTTGGTAAGCATGCTTGTAACTTCCCTAAACCCTAAATCCTAAGCCCTAAACCCTAAACCCTGTAATAACCCCAGTTATCCCCAAGTAAGTCCCATGTAATCCTTGAACATTCAACCTTCCCGCCTCAGCCCCTACAATACCCTAGCGTCTAGGGTTTAGGGTTTAGGTTGTTCAAAATACCTGTCCCCAAAATGGCCATAATGTAATCCCTATTTGGTTAGGACCCCCCTTTAAGGAAGTGTATTCCCAATGGTCCCTGGTCCTTTCTTTACACGGACCTTGAGAACAACCCCCAAGTCCCAAACCCTAAGCCCACCTTTAAACCCTAAACCCTAGACCCTAAACCCCCAAACCCTAGACCCTCAACCTTAAACATTAGATCCTAGACCCTAAGCAGTAGTTTCCATTTTCTTTTCCATTATCCCACATTGGGTACTGCCCCCACCCAGTAACAGTCTATATTAGGGGTCCTATGAAGGGCTATATATACCCATATTTTCATTCTTATCCAACTGTTACTGGGGGGGGGGGGCAGTACTGAAATCCCCCAATAAGTCACTTCTCAGGACCGGACAAGGAGCCCCAGAAGGTCTTGCTGGCCATGCGTGAACATCGCCTGCCAGGGCCCCTGAAGTCAGATGAGCCGTAATCTAAACTCCTTAATTGGGGGTTATATAGGGGATTATATAGGGGACTACTACAGGGGTTATTAAGGGGGATACTAGGAGTTTAGACAATGGCTCAGATGAGATCTTAGGATTTAAGGGTTAAGGATGTAGTGCTTGGGGGTTGGGTTTGTGGTTTGGGATTTAATTTAGGTTGTGGGGGTGGTCAGGCTGTAGGGACTTTATGTGTAGTGGGTAGAAATTTGGCAGTGTAGGATTTAGGATCTAGGCTGTAGCTTCGTTCGATTTAAATAAGGCTTAGGGCGTTTAGCTGCTGTTCAGGATTTCGAGCGGATTCTCTTGTGCTAGCTTTTGGAGCTGGCTCATGGCGCCTGTGTGCATTGCTGGATGACGCGGAAGAAGTCTCAACGACACTGCCATGCTTGCAAGATAGTTTTGCCCGCATGATGCTGTCTGCCTTTCCTTCTTATAGCAAGCTTCGGTCAGAGCAGGCGCAGATGATGCTTAGCGGCTTAGCGCGCAACACGAGCATTGACATCCTGGAGGTGGAGGCGCGGCACGCAGCCACGCGGAGGCTAAACCCTAAACCCTAAAACCCTAAACCCTAAAACCCTAAACCCTAAACCCTAATCCTAAAAGCCTAAAGTGACCATGAATTTTGTGCAGACCTGGAGGATGACGTTGCATCGTTCCAACCCTGATTGGGTTTGACTGACAGGTGATCATCGCACATGAATTGGGTTGCTGCTAAGGAACTTAGTCTAAGTTAATTACCATATTATGGGTATATAGTAGATGATGGGGCTTCCTTATCATAATAGCTTAATGTAAGTTACCATATTATGGGTATATGGTACATTATGGGGCTTCTTTTTTTAGAATAACTTAATCTAAGTTTCTTAACCGCAACCCAGCAAGCCGTGGACGGTGCGCCGCAAACCGAGCGCACGAACCCGGAGCTTTTTGGGGTTTAGGGCTAACCTTTCGGGATTCCTGCGAGATTTGAGCGTCAGGAACGCTGCATCCCTGAACGAGTCTAGGGTTTAGGGCTTAGGGTTTCGCGCTTGGGGCTTAGGATTTAGGGCTTAGGGCCTGTCTAGGGGCTTCAAACTGCAAACCCTAAAGCCTAGACCCTAAGCACAGCTGGCCCATCTGGCCGAATCCTCAAAAGGGAGTTCTGCCCTTGTGCCAAACCCTAGCCCCTAAATCCAAATCCTCTACAAACAACTTGCTAGATACACTCTTGTACCGAACCTTGAAACCAAATCCTGGACAAGTACACCCTGCGGGCCACGCCCTAAACTTTATATACATGGATATTTTCTAAAGCGTGGGGATTTCTTAGTCGTAGAAGGGATTACTGGAGGGGCGTAAATACTTGGGTTCGGGGCATTTGAGGGATTCAGGGTGTAGAGGATTGGGCGGGTTCATTGTTATGAATTTAAGGTTTAGAGTTCAGGGGGCTGAAAACTGGGAGGGTCCCTTCAAAGGGTTATAGGGACATAAGGGGGGTTAGGATCCAAAACTACATCGCCAAGAAAACGGGGAATGATACGAGCGCCGAAAAATGCGTGTCAGTTAGATTAGGAAATCGAAGGATTTTGGAATTCAGGCTTTGGGGTTAGGGTTAGCCTCAACGCCTAAACTCTAAAGCCCTAAACCTTAAATTCTAAATACTAAAGATGAGGGGATTAAGGGGTTCAGGGCTAACGGCCACATATTTGCAATCAACGCCTGAATCCCTAGACCCGAAACCCCTAAGCTGTGTTAGAATATTTGATATTAGGTGTGGTGTGTGTGTGTGGTGAATATCAGTCGAGCTTTAGTTCTCTAAATATTGAAGTAGTGTCCACTTGCTCTTCCATCCCCTGCATAATACTACATACCCCTTTAGATTCCAGAAAAACCCAAGCCCTAAACCTTACGCGTTAACCCCAAACCCTACATGCACCCCAAAATCCTGACAAATTGTCACGCCGAGGGTCTCAGCCTGCACGTCGAAGTCCGCAGAGCGCGACCTCCGCGTGGCGCTCTACCGACTGTTGGTGATGGCACGACGGAGTTTGGGGTTTGGGTTTTCTTGGGGGCTTTCGGGGGTTTGCCCTAAACCCTAGACGCTTGGGGTTCAGGGTTGGCGTTCTGGTGGTTTCTGGGGTTTGAGGTTTAATGTTTTGAGTTTGGCGTTTTTTAGGGTTCAGGGCCCGTTTGGGGTGCACATAGGGATACACGGGGTTTGGAGAGGGGGGCCCTGTTTTTGGCGAGAAGCTGCAGATGAAATGGGAGAAGGGCTTTGAGGGCTAGGGGCTCTGAATGAAGGGTCGTTCGACCCTTTTGTTGATGGCGGGGCCTTTTGTTGGCCGGTTGCGAGCGAACGGAGCAATCAAAAGTAGACCTGTAAACCCTAAACCCTAAACCTTAGATTAGGGATCCGTACCTCCATTCTATACTCACCAGCCCTTTTGGGGTAGATAGGGCTGTGCAGTTCAGGGTCTACGGCTTTCGGGGCTTCAGGGCTTTTTAGGGGCCAGAGGGTTTGGGGCTTTATGTAGGGATGGGGTTTAGGGGCTTAGTGTTTTTTCATTCAAGTTTAGGGTGCAGGAAGTAGGGTGTTTTAGGGCTTGCGGTCTTTAGCATTGAGAGGCTGTGGGATTCAGAGTTTTGGGAGGTTTTGGGAAGGATTTCTTCTGGTCGTGGGGTTTGAGGGTTATAGTCCCCCTGAAGTAGATAGATTATGGGGTATATGAAGATCTTATTATAATATACCCAAAGCCATATTCTATCTACTTACGGGGGACTCTACGTAGTGTTAGGGTTTTTGGAAGTTGCAGCCTTTCAAGCTTTGGCGGGTGGGATTTTGGGATTGTAGGTTTGAGTTTCTGGGCCTGTTTGGGGGTTGGGGGGGGCTGGGCCTATGGAGCTTCAGAGTTTCCAGTTTAGGGTGTCGGGGTGAGGGGTTTAGGGTGAGGGCGTGGTAGAGGTCAGGGTTGGCTCCCTCAACCCTAAAGCTCTTCTAAGGATTTGGTATTCTCCCAAAAAGGGGGACCCCAATATAGACCCCAAAATACTATAAGCCTTACTATAGGGACCCTTGAAATGGTACCCCTAAGTTTGGGAAACCCACATTTGGATTGCGGAGAAATGCTGCAGCCCTCAGCCCCACAACCGCAAACACTGCGTACCTCGTAGTACCAAAGTGTATCACCGACACCCCAGCTAGGTAGCTACCAGGCGGGTACCCCATATGAGCTATAGTCTAAACTCCTTAAAAAGGGTTATATAGGCGTTGTTAAGGGGGGATGCTAGGAGTTTAGACATAGCCCATGTACGACACATATAAGGCTCGTACAAGGGTCCCTAAACCCTGAACCCAATGAGGCTATATGAGGTCTATATAGAACCTCTGTAAGGGTACCCATCTGAGAACTTTCCACCTGAAGGTTTCCTTGAGCATACGCAGGGATATACCTTCACGTATCCCAAGTATGCATAGACCCCCTTAAGTAGATAGAATATGGCTTTCGGTATATTATACTAAGATCCCCATGTACCCCGTATTCTATCTACTTAAGGGGGACTATACCTATATGTGTGTGTATGCCCACATTTATGATAGGTTGTCAAGGTTTGTTGGGCCACTATTTGGTCTGTACACACATACATGCGTATATACATATATGTGTATGTAATGAAAGGAGCCTCAGGCAGAAGGACATCGAGTTGCAGCGCTACAGGCTCTTTGTGACAGCCATGGAGAAAGCTTGGCCACAGCGCCATGCAAAGGCCTCAAGTCACTGTCAAAAAGACCACGTGGAGCCCAAATTGAGGATGGCGCGGATTCGCTGTCCTGCACCTGGTCTGTGCGAGACGGTGTCCGCCACAGGAAGTTCAATAATTTTCACAATTGCGTGGGATCTTTGCCAATCGGTTTTTCTTAGGACAAGGTCCTCGGCATCTACGAGTGCTCACTGAGCCGGGCGACAGGGACGCCTGGGTCAGTATTGTGACCAGATCGGCCAGAAGATCTGCAAATGATGCGGGACGCATCTGAAGTTGGTACATATCGGCGCATGTATGTTAACATCAATAGACCTCTACTCACATTTGATATCATTTTAGGTTAAGGTCTTGGAGAACCCTTGAGTGGAGCAAAACAAACGCTGGCTGAACTCTAACTATGAAAGTTCTCCTGATGCACCAAGGAACCACGCAATGCAGAGGCAGACACCAATACCAGAGTGTTGGTCTTGGATTACTTGAGAAGTTCTGGTATACGGTACATAAACAAATCTCAACATAACTTTGGTAATCATTTAAGCCCTACTGTATGACTGTGTCCCTAAACCCTAAGCTGCTTCTTTTCCATTTGATTCTCCATTCTTGGTCCTTTCGAAGGCCCTACTGTAGGATTGTGACCCTAAACCCTGAACCCTCAACCCGCAACCCCAAACCCTAAACCTTAAACCACGACTTTGACAAAATCTCAGCCGGAGGCGGGATGTTCCAGCTACCCGGAGCTTGTGAAGTCCCTTCGCAACACCATCCAGGCCCTGGCTGCTATCATGGGGAATAATATACTGGGGTTATATGGGGTTTAGGGTTTAGAGTTTAGGGTTTAGGGAATATATTGGGGTTATATAGGGAATAACCAAAAGAACATGGAAACTACAGGGATTATAGAGGTTATGTTGGGGTTATATGGGGAACAATGGAAAAGAACAAGGAAACTACAGGGATTATCGGGGTCATACTGGGCTTATATGGGGAACAGTGGAAAAGAAAAAGGAAGCTACAGGGATTATAGGAGTTATATTGGGGTTATAGAGGGAATAATGGAAAAGAACATGGAAACTACAGGGATTATAGGCGCCATATTGGGGCTACACAGGGAATAATGGAAAAGAAAATAAAAACTACAGGGGTTATAGAAGATCTGTCGGGGCGTTATAGGGAATAATGGAAAGAAAATGGAAATTACAGGGATTATGGGGGTTATATTTGGATTATGTAGGGGATAACGGAAAAGAACATGGAAACTAGCACCAAGTACTATATTGGGTTTATATAGAGATTCTATCTGCGGGGGGGTTTTCTGGGGGACCTGGGCAGAGTCAAGAGTGTAGGGTTCTAGGAGTTTAGGGTTTAGGATTTGGGGGTTTTGGGGTTGGTTTTTTTGGGTTGGGGTGAATGGTATGTTTCTGAGGGTGAATAGCTCAGAGAATCTTCTTGGCAGGTAGCCATGGCAATGACAGTTCCTTGAATCGCAAAAAAAGGTCTTCAATATTGTCCTCTCATTCCTTGAAACCTAAATATGACGATAACACTTGTAGCCAAAGTGGGAACTAGGGATACCATTTTGGGGTCCCCATAATTACTAAGGACTATAGTATTTTGGGGTCTACATGGGCGTTCCCCCTATTTTGGGGGAATACCAAATTTCGTGCGCCCCGCAGAAATACTGTAACATCTGTGCCCCCCATGGTTTCCTGGGGCGCTATCATGGCTGCACTTACAAGTGGGTTCTAAGTACCTTCACAAGTACCTTTAACCTCCAAGCAACCCTACACCCTTACCCCCCAACTCTAAACCCTACAATCTAAACCCTGAACTCTAAAGCCTAAGCCGCAAACCCTTACCCTAAACCCTAAACCCTAAACCCCAAAATGGTTTGCGGGAGGCAAGCTCCGACACTGCAATGGAAGAGTCGCCCACTCTCTCTGGAGAGGTCAACTTGGTGGGGTGGGCTTAGGTTTCAGGTATTAGGTTGTAATGTTCCTAGTAGTGATGCTAGTAATGATTAGGAGTAATAATACCCTAAACTTTTGAACGGTTTGTGGTCTTGCGAGCCATCGAAACACCAAACCCATGAACCCCCCTCAGTCCCGCAAGCCCCGAAGCCTTTAAACTCAAACCCCTAAACCACTTAACCCAACATCTTTCTCGTGTTCCCTAAGCCCTAAACCCTACACTGTTAAAAAGGATTGCCTTGGGTCCTGGTTCCCTAAACCCTGAACCCCAAACCCTACGGATCTCCCTCCGCTTTCTGTGTAACAGCCTAATGCAGGAACCCTTTGGAGTTTGGGAGGCTTAGGGTTTAGGGTTTAGGGCTTACGGCTTCGGGTTCAGGGTTTGAGGTTTTTGGAGAATACAATGGAAGCGAAAAAAAGGAGATGAAACGAAACTTTTTTTCTTTGGAAAGGTTCGTAGGCATCTTGATGTAGGGGGTTTAGGGCTTAGGGATGAGGTTTGAGGGTGTAGGGATTAGGTTGTATAGGGATTAGCGAATTACAGGAAGGGGCAGGGAGTGAATAGGGATACTGGTACCGACACGGGCATAAAAGCGCATTCTGGGTTTAGGGTTTAGGGTATCCGGATGCAATTCCCCACTCCCTTAGAGCAAAGGGGAAGATGATAAAGGACAGGAGTAAGCTAAAAACCAGCACATTTTCTCAAACCCTAAACACCTAAATCCCCAAAGCCTACTTAGCACCGCGTCGGTCCAATTCCTTCGAACTTCAATTTGCTAAACACGTTATAGGCTTCATAGGGTTTTGGGATTTTAGGGATTAAGGTCTAGGTTTCAGGGTTCAGGGTCTATGGGGTTTTAGGGTTTCGGGTCCAGGGCTTAGGGTTCAGGGTTCAGGGTCTATAGGCTTTAGGGTTTCGGGTCTAGGGCTTAGGGTTCAGGGCCTGGGTTCAGGGTCTATAGGGTTTTGGGGTTCGGGTCTAGGGTTGAGAATTTAGGCTTGTTAGGGTTGTGTCGTCTATTTTTGTGGTGTATATCCCTAAGCCCTATACGGTAAACCCTAAACTCAAGGATTCCGCAGGGTCCAGGTGGGACTTAGGGTTTGACCCAATTATCAGCCCCTTGGTCCACAAGTAACTTGGGATAAAAGTGCGGCTGCTACTTCCTGGTCCTCAGAAGGGAATAAGGGAAAATCATGTCTATATAATCCATATACAATACATTCCCTGATTGCCTACTAAGCCCCAGTAAAGCTACTGCGGTATAATGACTCTGTTCCTCCAAGTATGCCCCTGAACTCCAACACTTCTCTTGGAAAGCCAGGTTACCCCCCCTCCCCCCCCAAAAAAAGGCTTGCTGTTGAGGAACTTAAAGTAAGTTACTGTAATAAGGAGATCTTTTCTCTATGTCCCCATAATCCCTAAACCCTAGAGACCCTAAAACCCTAAACCGCTCAACTTAAGTTCCTTAACAGCCAACCAGATCAGAGGCTCTTATACCTTGAAAACAGGGGCGGGGTTTAGGCGTTCAAGGTAGTCCCCAACCCTACCTGGATTCCAAAAGTATGTAAAATAATGGCCTTTATGGCTATTATTATGGGCTTAGGGCTATTTTTTGTTCATACTTTCGGGGTTTAGGTACACCCTACATCCTCAAGCCTTGGCCGGAAAAATGCTTCTCCGCGTGGAAGGGGCTGCCTAGAATCAAAGGTCCTCATAGGCGTTTTAGGGCTTACCTGTGTCCTGGATCCTATTGAAGGGCTTGAGATCCTTAAGCCCAGGGTTTAGGGTTTAGGGTTCAGGGTTTAGGGTTTAGGGTTTAGGGTTTAGGGTTCAGGGTTTAGGGTTCAGGGTTTAGGGTTTAGGGTTTACTCGGAAGCCTAAACCCTAAAACCCCAAAGCCAACATGGTAATATAGGGGCCTAGATAATTACCAACATTATGGTTCCATATTCCTTGTATACTTGTACTATGGTGGTACCTCAAATGGACCTCAACATGATACTGTTTATCATTTAGGCCCCTGTAGTAAAAGACTGGCATGTGCCCTGGCCACCTCGTCGAATCTGATTTATAGTCCCCCTTAAGCAGATAGAATATGGGGTACATGGGGATCTTATTGTCATGTACGGAGAAACCACATTCTGTTTACTTGAGGACCATCGGGTTTGGGGGTGTAGGTTTGGGATGCAAGCCTGGACAAACATCAAGTTCTCCTTGTGCCGCGTTTGTCGGCTGCTGCGGGAGGCCGATGCTGTGTAGGCTGCTGCAGGAGGCCGATGCTTACAGCAGACCTTCCAAACGGCCGCGGCAAGACTAGCAGTTCCCTTTGACTAGACATTGCCTCGAGCGCCAGCGACCCCTCCGGCAAGCCGCAAGGCACGCATCCACAGCTACGATTCAGATGAAGATGATCACAAGCTGGCCAAGGCATGAAGCAGCCAGCTCTTGAGGCTGGCGCGCTGCTGGCTGAAGTTTCAACGAAGTATTCAGCATCCCTCAAACCGATACCACTTGAAATTCAGGGATCCCCAAGAAAAGGCTACGAGGGGAAATTTGGCATAGCTTTAACTTCTTGTATGGGTAGACCTCTTGGGGATCCTAAAGCAGTGCCCTAAAACCCTAAGCCCTATGCCCTTTTAGGGCCCCTAAACCCTAAACCCTCAATCCAACATGTTGTTCCTCAAAAAGTCTGCATTTCACTTCGTGGTCGGCATCGGGTCTCAGGCCCCGGAGGGCGCCTCCACTCAAACCCGTGGCCCTGAACTAAGGTTAATTACAGGTGACATTGCAGACTAACTAACTAATACCCTAAAACAACCATGTACCCTAAACCCTAAACCGCGTCCCCTGTTGTTGTATGAAGAACCTATTCATGTATCACTGCGGGGGCCTTCAAAGTACCACCCAGGGTTTACAGAGTTTGTAGTGTGTGGTTTAGGGCCAGGGCTTGGGGTCTAAGGTCTGTTTGGGCTTTGTATAATTTGGGTTGTGGGGTTTGTAGGGGTTTGTGATGTATATATGTACTGGTGGTCGAGGACGTCAAGATAAGGTCCACGGGCCCATAAGTTCAAGCTACACCCTAAACTCCAAATCCCCAACCTTAACCTCTGAACTTCAAGCACTAAACCTAAAACTTTATAACCTCTAAACTCCACATCCTTAATCTTAAAAACCCTAAACCCTAAGCTCCCAAACCCTGAGCTACTAAACCCAAAGCTCCGAAACCCGAAGCTCCTAAACCCGAAAAGGTGGAAAACCTCTACGCGGTAGCTGTGGATGCAGCCCTACGCTGTGGAACGGAGCCAGCTTGCAGGGGCACCCGGCATCTACCCCGTTTAGGGCTTCAGGGTTTAGGGTTGAGGGTTTAGGGTATAGTCCCCCTTAAGTAGATCGAATATGCGGCATATGGGGATCTTGTTGTAATACACCAAAGCAATATTCTATGTACTTGAGGGGGACTACATCCCTAAACCCTGAAACCCTAATCCCTAAAACCCTATATACTCCCTACTCCTTAGATTCCTAGACCCGAAGCGCTAAACTTTTAACCCTACTCCCTACTCCCTAAATTCCTGAAACCCTAATTCCCTAAACCCTGAAGCCACGAAACTCTAAATCCAGGTAAGCCCTAGCTTCCTCAAAACCCTGGCTTTCCTGAAGCCTAACCGCCCTGAACCCTAACTTCTGATGACTCTCAACCCCCAAACCCCACATTCCCCACGCACCTAAACTGCATCCTAGACCTGGCACCTAAATCCTAAATCCCGAGCCCTAGACCCCAACCCCTAATCCCCGTCCTCAGATCCTACACTTTGAGCCGTGATGCAAGCCTTAAAACCTCCAAAGCGAATCCCTAAATCCGAAATCGTTTACGCTGAGCCCATACATAGGCTACAGTATGTAACACCTGTGACATCAAGAAGTTATGATAAGGCAAGAGTTGATGGGTTGCAAGCTAGTATAGCCGAACACAGTCGTGCAATGACCTTTCCCCGTAATCATGAGCCCCCTCCACCCCAGACCTTAAGCATAGTCCCTCAAATATCCCTGGGATATTACAAGGTCACTTCATATTAGCATTTGTGGTGACCTATTATCAAAGACTTTGAGTTTGTACCCTTGAGGTTTGTAACCTTGGGTTTGGGGTCCCAACTGCCCTTGTAAGTAGTTAAATATTTCATGGCTTACAAATCCAAACCCGAGGGTTTCAAACCCCATGGTTATAAAGGAAAGCTGGCTGATAGAAGAAGCGAATTGCTCAAAGAGCCCAGTACCCATTCTTTGAAACATTGCCCATTTTGAGGATCCTGAGAATTTCCCTTGACTGAGGTGTATTGAATTGAGCTCCTTCTACCGACAAGCACTATCTACTGTGTGAAGATCAGAAACAGTACCCTAAACCCTAAATGAGAAACAAAAAAACACATCCTAACAGCTAAGAACCATTCTCACAACCTTCACGTCTCCTATATGCCCTATCCACACTGAGTCCTGTAAGGCCCTGGTGCCCAAAAGCTCTACTGAACCTAAACTCGAAGCCTCAAGCCCTAACAACTCGAAAGTACCTCAACACCTCAAGCCCTATACATTTAACCCTGAACCCTAGTTCCTGGACCCATATTGTCCTTACATATCCCTACATATCCCCCCATGAACCCCTCTAAAGGTACCCCTAAACACTAAGCCCCAAACTTAAACCCTAAACCCTAATCCCTAATCCCTAAACCCCAACCTTCAAGGTCAGATCCTGGATGCAGAGTTGGCCCGGATTGCAGAGGCCTTGGATGGCGCCCCAAAGACAGCAGGCGCTTAGGGTTTAGGGTTTGGGGTTTATTACCATTACTCAGGGTTTTAGGGTTTAGGGGTTTAGGGTTCAGGGTGTGGGGTTCAGGGATTAGGGTTCAGGGTTTAGGGTTCAGGTTTTAGGGACTAGAGTTTATTACCATTACTCAGGGTTTGGGGAGGTCATTTTGCTTTTGAAGTTTTAAATGTAAAAATTAAGGAAATTCCGGTACCCTATGTAATGGTAAGTTTATATGGTCTTGAGGGTTCAGGGTTTAGGATTTAGGGTTTAGGCTTTGCTTCGACTGGGCGTCTGGCGCACCCCGGCTAATACTGAGTATTGAAAATTTTCTTCAAAATCCTAGAATATTTTAGGAATATGTTATATATTGGGGGGGTTGCGGAGGTTTTAATTTTGTGGGGAGGGTTTTAAGGCTTCAGGGCTCTAGGGTGTAGGGTACTTGGCCAGCTTACATCCAAAGACCTTAAGTTTGTTACCTCAAGGCTTGTTGCCTCGTGCTTTGGGTCCCAACTACCGTGATCCCTAAACCCTAAACCCTAAACCGTGTGGGCCCATGGTCCCTTATCTAGGGATCCTAGCCCAAGGGTACCAAACCCTGAGGCTACAAAGGACAACTCCTTGATACATGACCCTAAACCGGACCCCAGGCCCTGAAACCTAGACCCTAAACCCTAAACCTTAAACCGTAGACCCTAGACCCTAAATCCAAGCCCCCTGGCCTGGCCTCAACATAAACTCCGAAACGGCTTCCCCTACTTGCACCCTCTGTAATTTTCTGGTTTAGGTTTTAGGGTTTAGGGGGGTTTAGGGCTTAGCCATCATGTAATAAGGCGGATTTGCGTTGTTAGGGTTGTGTGGGGATGGCCATTAATTTCGTGGGAAGGGAGAACAGGTTTTCTGGTTTTGCTTATCGTTGAATTGGTACATGGTAGTTTCCATACATTGGGAAACCCCAAACTAAAGCGACCGCAATAAACTATAACCCTTCTTATAGGCACCTTCAAACGGGGAATTTTGTCAAACCCGTACACATCTTCAAGTCTTCAAAGCACCAGACAGTTACTGCGAGCTTCTTGGCTCTAGCCTAGGTCTCAAATCCAAAAAATCAAATCCCTAAATCCTAAGCCCTACCTAGACCCCCCAAGTACCCTAAAATAGGGTCTATGTAGCTTCTATTTGGGGATACTTAGGGTCTATAGAGGGTACTTGGGGGGTCTAGGTAATCAAGGATCCTCAACGTTGCTACCTGTGCCTAAGAAAGGCACCGCCAGCCTGGTTGGGTTACTGTTAGGGAACTTCAGGTAAGTCACCCCAGGGTTTAGGTTTTAGGTTTTAGGGTTAAGTTATGAAGCCCTGTTAGTTACTACGTATCTCTTTTTCGTAACTTCTCGGTCAATCCCCGACCCAGTAATGGGTACCACCGAGGCCACTTGTTCAGCCATTGGAACATGCACAGGTGCAGCTTCTTGTGTACGTAGGCTGGCTTCAGTGAGGAAGTCTTGAACACTCCCAATCGGGGTCCCTTCATAGCCGCGTTCGAGAACATCTGCTGGGGCTACACAGATCGGATCGAGAAGGAAGGTGTTGACCCGAGCCTGCCAGTGCCAGCACATAGCCTTCATTCGGAGCTGGAAGATGTGAGCAGATGAAGCAGCCAGCCACTCAGGTCAGCAGCGTGCCATTGTAGACCTACTTACTAGGTGCCCCTGACCCTCCAAGTGATAAAGCTTCCATCTTATTTTCAAAGTGATTTTCCTTTTGATTCTCCATCATTGGGGGCCCTAGACCCTAAGCCCTAATCCCTAACCCCTAGTCTTCAAAGCTTCGGGTTGATCTTGCAGGGTTTTGTACACGAGCCATAGTCTAAACTCCTAGTATACCCCTTGATAACCTCTGTAAAATTTCCTATAGAACCACCTTTAGGGAGTTTAGACTACAGCTCATATGTGTGCAGGGATTTGGGGACCCCTAAACCTTAAACCCACCCTAAACCCTAAACCCTAGACCCTTAAACCCTAAACCCTAAACCCTAGACCCCTAACCCCTGAACCGCGATTGCAAATAGCCACCCGCAGGCCCTTTCGCCATGAAGGAAGGTAGTGCCTTCTTCTGGGGCAGGGTTAGGGTTTAGGGTTTAGGGTTCTGGGCTGCTGTTTAAGGACCTTAAGTTCACTTAGGTTAGGGTTTAAGGTTTGAGGTTTTTTAGGGTTTAGGTCCATCCCCCCTACAGTTAATAGGGGGTAATATACCTGCAATGGTCTCTTCGTAGGGGTGCCCTGAAAATGATTGCTATTATTTCTAGTCATGAACTGTTCCAGGGCAAATCCACAAATCTTAAATCCGGAATCATTGGCCCCAAGCCCGTTACATCCCAAACCCTAAATCCTGAGTCACCCGAAGCCCTATAACATAAACCCTTATGATCCCCAGTCAAAGAGATTCAGACCCTGCAACCCAAGTAGGTGGCAATGCAGCTGCCGACAACACGGTTCACCCGCACATGAGGGTAGGGGCCTTTGTGTTAGGTGTTAGAGGGATTATCTTTTTTAGGGTTTGGGGCTTTCCATTTAGCAGGATTTTCTGGGTTGCTGTTAAGGAACGGTTGCTATAATGTGGAAACCCCTATTATTTACTATTCTATACCATATTATGGTAAACTACTTTAAGTTCCGTAACAGCAACCCAGTTTGGGGTTCAGTGCTTTGGGTTTGGAGTTTAGGGTTTAAGGTGTATGGTAGCGGGCTCAAGGCTCCGGAGTTGTGGTTTGGGGCTACATATGGCTATGGACTAAACTCTTCAAAGGGGGATATATAGGGTTTAGGGGCTAGACTCGCAAAAGGGGTTTATACCGGGGATTATATCAGGGAGTATGATAGGGGTTACTAAGGGGTATATTAGGGATTTAGACTATAGCTCATATGGCTGTGGACACGTGATACTTTGAACCGCCGTTCGTGGTACGGCCCAAGAGCTTAGTTTGTTTGTTGCATGAATCTGCTACGCAGCAAGAGATGAGAAGGAGTTGATTTTTGGGATTGTGGGTTCTACTAATTCTGGGGAGTACCAGCATGGATGGGCACTCCATTCCTTCATTTTCCGCTGAGCACCAGGCGCTGGGCAGCAGCATATTGGCCCGAGTAAATAGAGTCGGGCTTTCGGGTAGACTATGCGATAGTCATCGACGGAATTTAGCGAAGTAAGATGGGAAATTGTGCCTTGCAGAGGGATCTTGCTTGCAAGGCTCGTGGTTGCTCTGCGTTAAGGATTGTGTGAAAGCTTCTGGTAGAAAGAGATGCCCTTGCACATCCTAGCAGTCGATACTGATTCGAAAGGACCTCTACGGGCTCCTCTCAAGAAGTCTACAGGAGGAAAACCCAAGTTGTAACCGGGTACTATAGACTATCGTAGAAGGAACAAGTGTTCCTACCCTCGGTGGATCTCAAGGTGCGTATCTGTGATCAGGTTCATAGGCAAGACATAATGCAACCTACCTTTGGAATTTTTGGGCCTCCCTTGACGTTTTTTTATTCCGAAATGCTCCAACCCTGAGGCATTAGCTTTTCCTACTGTTCATCTTCAAATTTTCGCAGGACCCCAATGAATGTGCGAGACTCCCAAATTCCCCAGGTATCAGGAACTTAGGGTCGGGCAGGGGGTTTGTGTCCTTCGCACTGCAACAGGGGACTAGGATATTGGGAAGAGGTTTAGGGTTTAGGGTTTAGGTTGCAGCAAGTACCGCCGGGTTGATGTTCCAAATCAGCCTATAATCCCAGGGTCGTACCGTGCCTTATGGGTTCCCTTTCTACTCCCCCTACGCTACCCCCGAGCCCTATCTATAAATTAAATCTCAAACCCCAAGCCCCTAAACCCGAGAGCCCTAGATCGTAAACCCTAAACCCTACACCCCTAAACCCAAAACCCTGCATAGTCCCTTGGTAAACTTCAGGCCCATACCGTGTCCTTGGTTGCATCGGACGAGATCCCTTTCGATGTGTTCTGGCCCATGGTCCGTCGGAGCCCTACTAAAGAGCCCTAAACCCTACGCCGAAACCCTAAACCCTAAGCCCTAAGCCCTAAACCCTATAAACCCTATAAACCCCATAAGTCTATAAGCCCTATGAGCCCTACAAACCCTATAAACCCTCAACCCTTAAGGGTTTCAGCCATTGTTTACTGAGGTAGGGTTTCAGGGTTTCAGGGTTTCAGGGTTTAGGGTTTAGGGTTAAGGGTTAAGGGGTTCAGGGTTTAGGGGTTTAGGGTTTAGGGCTCAGTTCCAGCAAGGTTGAGGTCTCGATAGGGCGGCTTTTCGAGTACCGTGTTGGTTTGGAGCAGCTACGTGGACCCCAAAAGTATGTAAAATGATGGCCTTTATGGCTATTATTATGGGTTTAGGGCTATTATTTTACATACTGTTGGGGTTTAGGTAGGGCTTAGGGGCAAGACCTTCAGAGATGGGTGGCCTTTGCACGAACTTTGATCGAACAAGTTTCCGTCAATGGTTTCGCACCTTCAAACTAATCATGGGAATTGAGGTTTTGCCTATATAAGCAAAAGGGGGCGTTATACTCCAGAGTCTAGACGAAGTTAGGTTGCCCTTGCCTTGCGCAAGAGAACCGTACTTCAGGGCTTATCTCCGTGCTCACCAGAGTCTTGTGGCTGAGTCGAGCTCTGAAACGTCTTCATGGGGGATTTAGGATGTGAGGCTTTAGGATTTACCCTAAACCCTAAACCCTAAGGGTTTAGGGTTTGAGGTCTTTAGTTACTTAAGGCCTCCTTAGGACAGTTTCTCAGCATCCCAGAAGAGCCGGGTTGGGCCCACTGGCAGGCTCAGAGGAACATGGGTAATTATACGTACCTGGACCCCAAAAGTATGTAAGATAATGGCCTTTATGGCTATTATTGTGGGTTTAGGGCTATTGTTTTACATACTTTTGGGGTTTAGGTAGTCATTCCAATGATCTGGATCATTAACTTTCTTACTTCAGGGCCACGATGGGGTTGTAGAAATACCTTTCACCGTACGGCTATTTTGTTCTAGGACGTGAGGCAGCTGTGCAGCCCCGTAGAAACAAGGGGAAGTCAAGCACATCTGGCCGCCAGAGGCTATGTCGTTCCGTCCAGCGCACTGGCATGAGCCAGCCGAAAAATCCTACTGGACCCGAAGCTCTATACCCTAAACCCTATACCCTACACCCTACACCCTAAACCCTGAACTCTAAACATACTCCAAGTCATCATGGCCACATCGCTCTGGATACGGCATCTGCGCTGCTCGAGTGGCGTGACTAGCCGCTCCGTTACGAGTTGGAGGACAATGGCGGCAAGCGCGGACTCTGTTCCTATGACAACCAAATCTGGATTCCAAGTTCTCGATGCATCAACCGTAATTAAACCCTAAACCCATAAACCCTAAACCCTAAACCGTTAACCCATAAACCCTATCAACCCTGAAGGTATATTTCTAGATTGAGGTTTGGGGTGGGCCCTCTGGGAAATTTGATGTAAAGACCATGAGTCTGGTCTGACTTCTTTGCTGATTCTAGCCTCCCCTAAAACTAATGTAGACCCATGATTACTAGGGATAACGGAAAAGAAAATGGAAACTACTATTTAGGGTTTAGGGTTTAGGTTGTAGGGCCATGATTCATAAACCCTCTCCTTTTTAAGCCTTAGCATTAGGATCCTTATTATAGTCCCTATTAAGGGGAAGGGGTTTATTGATCAGGGGTCTTGGTTAACAAGGAACCCGTATCAAGGGCCTACTAACACTACTGCCCTTTTTTGTGTCCTTTTTAAGAAGGGGGTGCTTAGGGTTCCATGCATCGATTCAGGAAGTAGGGCTTAAAGCTACGTTCTAAACCTCACACCCCAAACCTTGAACTTTGCAGAGGTTAGGGTATGTCTCGAATCATTGACGTAAACACGGCTCAGTACCTTTTAGTTTCAAAAACATGCCTCAAAAACACTAGGCTTTTCTCATTGGACTGTCATGGCTCCTCAGCAACATACTAGTACGATAACGTTGCCCCTGATGGATAAGGTACCCTAAAACCGGGCTTTAACTTTGATCAGGTCCCACACATATCTTCTTGAAATTCCAATCCTGAGCTCTATACCTGGCTGAAAAGTTTTCATTGGAGGTTCAGATAGAACATCACTCTTAGCCTTAATGTAAACACGAGATTAATAAACCGCCTCCTCTTAAGGGCCGTAATATTAGGATCCCTACTATAATCCCTATTAAGGTGAGAGAGTTTATGAATCAGGGGTCTACATTAAGCCCTAAACCCTAGATTATGAGCGGCTCAGGATCAGCTTTCAGGCTTCAGGTTCAAGATCATTTTAACTTGATTAGTATGATTGCACTGACAACCCAATTATGCGCCCGAAGTGCCCTCATAAGGTAACCACAAGGAAAGGTATATGTTGGCTGGAATGACCTTCAACGGTTATTTAGATTATGTATGTGTGTATATATACATACATAGATAACCACGGTGTCCATGTCATTGTCCATTTCATTATGCCATTGATTCTCTCCTGCTGTGCCCAACAAAAGCTGGCGCGAATTCCCCCAAATCTCCAAGTGGCCTTCAGCTCTGAGTAACGTGGGATAGGTTAGAGCTGAATTCTGCAGAACCTCCACCCTAAACCCTAAACCCTCAAGCCCATATAAACTTACCATTACTTAGGGTACCCAACAAACCCCCTAAACCCTAAACCCTAAAACCCTGAACCCTAAAACCCTAAACCCTAAACCCTAAACCCCTAAACCCTAAACCCCTTACCCTCAACCTCCCAGTAGCTATGAGGTGATGACATCCTGGGCGCGGTCCGGGAGGCTCAAGCATCGACTTTTTCCGTAGATGTTTTTGTTAGTGGAGTTTCACTAGGGTTTAGGGTTTAGGGTTTAGGGTTTAGGGCTTAGGGGGGTTTAGGGTTTGGGGTTTAGGGAGTTTAAAAGGTTTAGGGGGTTTAGGGTGTAGGGTTTAGGCGGTTTAGGGCTTAGGGTTCTCTTTGGGACTTAGCTTGGACCTCAGACCCTTAGCTCCTTGGGATGCCATTATTTTCCCATTATAGATACCTAAGGGTTAATCCTTAGTGGGGGTCCTAAGTGCCACGTAGGGTTTAGGGCCTAGGGTTTAGGGTTTTGAGGTGCTACAGGGCTTGGAGAGTCAGGGGCAGTTAGTTAATTGTGCGGATGACGGGGCTAACTGTGCCCATTACATGGTTTACAGGCTTTATAGGGCTATGAGTAGACTTACTAATTTAGCCCCCCTCGCCCTCCAAGTGGGCTTCTGGAGATCTAAGGTACTCGAACTGGGGCTCCCTAAAATTCCTAAGGATTCGGGTGTGAGAATACAGGGTGACGCCAATTTCGAGAAGAATTCCTAAACCTGAAAACCCTCATCCCTAAACCCTCATCCCTAAACCCTAAACCCTAAACCCTACACCCTGAACCCTAAACCCTAGTGCTCAGTCGGTTCCATGCCTCATTTCACCGGATCCGACGCGCGCAGCGGATCGAAATCATCCGTTGGAAGAAAATCAGGATTCCTTACTTGCAGTGTCAGTCAGGGGACTTTGTATGTAGGTGGGGTTTAGGGTCTAGAGTTTAGGGTCCTTAGTACGTAGGCAGAGTTTAGGGTTTTAGGTTTAGGGTTAGGACCAGGGGAACTTAGTTAACGTGAGGTTTCGGGTATCGAGAATCGAATGGACAGGAGGCAAACAATGAAATGGAAATTGGATTTACATGGGGGTGTTTAGGTATCATGTACTGCGGAAGCCTGAAAAATTATCAGCATTATCCCCTTTAAATCCTCATATGCATCTTCCTATAGTATGTCCCAAAACTTACTCTGTTTTTTACATCCGTTCCAGTAACCCATCGTGCCATCCACATACTGTAGGCCAACTATACATCAATACCCTGAAGAACGTATTGGTAACCTCACCAACCCCTGTAAAGAGGACGTTATCAGAGCCATATGATAGTCATGGGGTCTTCATTTTGGGGGGTTGCCTCCCTACCCTACACCCTAAACCCCAAAACCCTAAACCCTAAACCCCAAACCCTACACCCTAAACCCTAAACCGTAAAAACCCTAAACCCTAAGCCTAAAAGCCCTAAACCCTAAACCCCAAAACCCTGAAAGCCCTAAACCCTAAAGCTGTCAGGATGGCAATGACTCTTGACACTCCTAGCCCCTCCACCTGAAACCCCTAAACAGGGTTTAGGGTTTAGGGCTTTTAGGGCGTTTAGGGTTTAGGGTTTAGGGGTTTACGGTTTAGGGTTTCTAAACCCCTCCACCTTAAACCCCTTGATAGGCATGCCCTAGAGGGCATCACTCAGCTGAGAGTGCCATCCAGGCCGCTTGCTACTTGAGTTTTTGGGTTTAGGGTTATTATTGGTTTTGTAGGGATTATGGGGTATATATTGGGGCTATATAGGGATGATGGAAAAGAAAATGGACACTACCATTTAGGGTTTAGGGTTCTACTTGAGTTTTAGGGTTCAGGCTATATAGTCCCCCTTAAGTCGCTAGAATATAGGGTATATGAGGATCTTACTATAATATACCCCAGGCCATATTCTATCTACTTAAGGGGAACTATAGGGTTTAGGGTTTAGGGTCTAGGCTTTAGGGTTCAGGGCGAGAGGTTTGGGATTCTTTGATACTTGGAAGGTCTGGGAAAGTTAGCGCATGATTCTGATTAGGCTTCAATGTTTTAGGGCCAGGGCGCGTAGTAATCTTTGTTCAGGGGCTTCGGGGCTATGCTCTACAGTTCAACGCGTCGGATTTGCGTTGGGGACAGGCTTCCGGGTTGAGGGTTTCCTAAACAAGCCCAAACCCCAAATCCTAAACCCTGAACCCTAAACCCTAAACCCTAAGCCCTAAACCCTGCTCCCTAAACTCGTGAGGCTGTAACTCCATGATGAAGCGGGTTTGGGGTTGGTCGGGAGTTTTCCTGGAATGCAAGCTATATAGTCCCCCTTACAGTAGAAATGGGGGTCATCTTGGGATGATGGACAATAAAGTGGAAACTACGGATTTAGGATTTAGGGTTTTGGGGGGGGGGAGAGGGGGGGCGGTACAGGGAGTATAGTCCCCCTTAACTAGATAGAATTTGGCTTTGGGTATATTATGACAAGATCCTCATATACCCCATATTTCAGCTACTTGAGGAGGACGAGAAGCGGCCCCAAATCATGTCACATTCGCCTTCAACACCTAGGTACCCCGGTAGTGCCTGTCTTCCTTTTTTGTTTTGGAGTCTCTTTATTGCAGCTGACCATTAGGAAAAAGGGTATCTTCATGAAGGGGTTACTGGGACACCTGGACACCACCCCCAACCCGCATTGGGGCATTAAGTAGACCCTCAGGGGCACTCACTAAACCCTGAACCATAAACCCTAAGCCTTAAAGCTTGAGCCCTAAACCTTAAACCCTAAACATTGAACCCTAAACCCTAAACCTTGTAGGGAGCGACTTCGATTCCCAACACCATCGCTCAGACTAACATAAAACCCCATGTCGGCTTTTTCAAGAGGAGAGCAGTCTTTATGGCACTCTGTTGAGGGCTTGAGGTCAGTTTGGACGATGGTAATTACTCCTTTGAAAAGTTTCTCGCTTGTGGGGTATTTTGCAATCTGACCCCAAAGCGTAAACCCTAAGTCCAAAACCCTAAAGACAGGCACAGGTTCTGAAAGTGAACTGGAAACTGTGATCATGTAGTGGTTTATCGGGATTCGGGTATATGAAGTAGGGTTTAATTACGGGTCCTGGTGATTATATACTATGATTTATTTACGAGCATTGGTGAGTCTTCCTGTTCCTTATCTCACCTTTCCCTACTCGTATCTTGCCATTTCCGGAGACCAAAACTAAAATCGCCCGACGCCCTAAACTCAAAACTTATGTGAGCTATAATCTAAACTCCCACTATCCCCTTAGTAACCCCTCTAAGACTCACGTATGTGGCTGACAGTAAACGCCCACATACGTTCACCGGGGACGCTATGCCCGCTGCTCGAGCTGAAGACTTGGCTCGAGACATCACCGCGGCGAGGCCGAGGGGCTCCGACTTGATGGCAAGGGAGTATTACGCTATGATGATTCGGCACCAAATGGAATGTTTAGGGTCTAGGGTTTAGGGTTTAGGGTTTAGGGTTACAATGTCCAACTTGATTCTCCATTGGCCACGACTTCACGATTCTCGGGGCCCGCGGATTCTCGTGGGCAGAGGCCATGCATCCCGCACAGCTGTGGTGGAAAATTGGTGGTTTAATATTTTAGGGTTTAGGGTCTAGGGCTTAGGGGTCCGCCAAATGTTTTCTTTGTCTTGTACATTTTGCAAGTTTGTTAGGTAGCGTCATCGACGGTTGAAAAAGTTGAGTGTAGGGTTTAGGGTTAGTAGGTGAGCTAGGGAGAAGGCACCGCTTCGCTGAATATTCTAAATTCCTGAAAGCGGGTTTACACGGGAGATTGATATAGGGGACGATTATAGGGGTTACTCAGGGAGATACTAGAAGCTTAGACTATGGTTTCTATCGGGGGGATGCCTAATGGTACCTGTTTTCGATTTTCTAGGGTTTGAGGGTTGTAGGTCCTAGGTTTGGGGGGGAGGGGGGGGGGTGGGGTAGGGTTTACATAGGGTTTGAGGGTTCAGGATTTAGGATTTGGGACTTAGGGTTAAGGATTTTGGGTTTAGGGATTGTCAGAACCCCTAAGCCCTAGACCTACATCCCCAAGCCCGAACTGCTCAGCGCTAACATCACTCCAGACCACCATCTCCCAGTGATGTTCTCAAGATATCATGTGTTGAATAGTTGCCTTCTATAGGCCCACAGCCGAGGACTATTTTTTGGCAGTTTCCAAGGCAGATCCAAATTTGCTTAGCCTACAAACCCACACCCCCAAACCCAACATCTCTATAAATCCTACATCCCCAAGGCCTATCTCTCTTACTCGGTATATATTTAAATACATACATATATATATATATGTATGTATATATAGACATATATACATATATATATATGTGCTTACAAGTCTAGAAAGCCAGTTTAACCCTATCATCCTTTGGTTCCCCAAACCCTCAAATCCCCAACCCTTAAACCCTGAAACCTTAAACCCTGAACCCAAAACCCCAAATCCAAACCCCCGAATCCTAAACCCTAAAAGCCTGAACCCTAAACCCTAAACCCCTGAACCCTGAACCCTGAACCCTAAACCCTAAACCCCAAACCCTGAACCCTAGGCCGGCGTGCAGCGGAATGGTCTGGGCCCCTTAGCCACAAAGTTGACGTTGGAGGAGGCCGAGATGTTGGCGGCACGCCAGGGCCTCGGAAGGGGTTTGGGGCTTAGGGTTTAAGGGTTTAGGGCCTAGGGGGTCTGCGGTGATGGACCTTTTGGCCTCATAGGTTTGGGGATGCAGGACAATTGGTTCAGGTCTGGGAAGGGGGCTTTGGGTTTAGGGCGAAGGCTTGAGGTTTTGATGGGGTTTCCGGGTACTGTCATGACCTGAACCCTAATCCTTAAACCCTAAAAGGCTCTCTGATTGTTAATAGAAAACTGTTCTCAGCTTTAGTGGGCAGGTCGGATCTAGGCATGAGGGTTAAGGTGTTGAGGGTACTTATAGAAGAAGTGCAGGGGACATAGTTAGTGGGCTATACTGCGGATATTACCTTGCATTCAGGGGTTGTGGGCATAATTACTTGGTCCCCATGTATCGCAGTTTAGGGTTTACGCTCTTCCTGTAGTCTAAAGATGCTTCTTTCATGGATCCCGGTGTAGGGGAGGCTAGGCGTAGGAGTCGGAAAGCCGGCCCTAGTTTGCTTAGGGTTTAGGGTTTAGGGTCCCTAAACCCTGAACCCTCAACTCTTGATCCCTGGAGTTACCCGTGGTCTGGGAACCTTTTTCGGCGCATACCGTGGGGACACAAGCCTTGGACCTAAACCTCTGAGCTTGACGACGCTTTTTTGTTTGTTACGGTACCTTTGTTCAAGGGATACGGGATTGTGCCTCTAAGGTCGTACCCCTAAAAGGTTTCGCCACTATGACCTTAGTATAACCCTCATATAGTCCCCTGGGGTCCCTTACAGGGATCCTAAAACCCAGAAGTACAACCCTAAGGGTACAGGTCTGCAACTCTTCATTTTGTTGCAGTTAGGCAGTTAGGGTTTAGGGTTTACGGTTTACGGATTTACTATTTAAGGGTCTGCTGCTACTACAATTCTTCCCAGACTGACCCTGATTGCTTTCTTTAATTCCATGGCTTGTGGCACGGAGTTTAAAGATTTTTGACATCATGAAGCTTCAGCAGCTGTATACGGAGTTTTGGATCTGGGCCGTAACTTTTTGCAGGCATGCAAGACATTCTTCTAGCTGATCTTCAGGTGATCTTAGGACTTTGATCAAAGATCAGATGAGTAGTATTTTATTTCGGGATTCTATGGTACCCAATATAGAGTAAGATGATATCCTCCTTTTGGGTACAGTATTTTATAAAAGGAACATTATCTTACTAGGTTCAACCACCAAAAAAAACTACACAGATGTTCGATGTTCTGGCTGGAGGTTGGGAGTCCAAGTTTCGTGCAAGCTAGTCAACCAACTAATCTCCCGAACCCTAAACTCTAAATCCTAAATCCCTAGCCCCTAAACCCTAAATCCCTAAACCGTAAACCCTAAGACACACAAAAGGTGCTCAGATTCACAACCGCACGCAGGAACTGAGACCCTAAGCTCCTAACCTGAACCCCTAAGCCCCCTAACCCCCTGCACCCCAAACCCCAAAGCCTAAACCCGACCACAGCCATAGACTGCGATGTACTAAACTTCCTGCACAGACCCGACCTTGGCTTGGTGTTGTTTGAGATACACCGAGGGTCCGAGGCTCCTGACATCGGTGGTGCATATGCCGCATAAGCCCAGGGCAAGCGCAATTCGCTCAGACATGAGAAGTTGGAACGCGCCATGTGAATTCCCAGAAATCCCCTACCAGCCCTAAACCCTGAACCCTAAACCCTAAACCGTGAAACCTAAACCCTGAACCCTAACCCCTAAACCCTAAACCCTCAGGGCAAAAACAAATAGAACTTGTATGCTTTCACAAGCGGACATGCAAGTTTATTTGCCCATTGTTCTCATCTTAACAATTTGGTATTCTCCCAAAATGAGGGGTACCCCAATATAGACCCCAATATACTATAGTCCTTATTATAGGGACCCCCAAAAAGGTACCCCTAATTTTGGGAAACCCCCATTTGGTGTTGTTTCCAAATCCTTGCGCTGCCCAAAAGCAGCCAGGCCTTCAACAGCCCAAAAATGAACAAGCTCAATTTAGGGTTTAGGGTTTAGGGTTTAGGGTCTGGCCCCAAATCGTCCAAAACAACCCCAAAGTGGTGTGGGAGAGGCAAAACGATTCCAAAATAGCCCAGAAGTGGTTTGGGAAACAGTCCCAGCGATGGTTTGCGTGAGCCCCGAAACCAGCCCAGAAATGGTTTAGGAGAGCCCAAACACAGCCCCCAAAAACAGTCCCAGAAATGGTCTTGGAGAGCCCCGAAACCACCCAAAACACAGCTCCAGAAATCGTGTGGAAGCAAACCCTTAAACCAGCCCAGAAATGGTCTGGGAGAGGACAAGCCAAAACAACAACTTTCGGTCAAAACAGTCGGTCGAAACTGAGGTCAAAGCTGAAGTCAAAACTGAGATCAAAACTTTTTGGGACCCAAACCCTACACAATTTCTACAAACCCTGAACCCTAAACCCTGAACCCCAAACCCTGAACCCCAAACCCTGAACCCTAAACCCTGAACCCTAAACCCCAAACCCTCAACCCTAACCCCAAAACCCCAAACTTTGAATCCTGAACCCTAACCCCTAAATCCTGAACCCGAAACCCTGAAGGAGTCATCCCCAGGGGACTGTCCTAGTTGGATGCCCCGCTGACTCTTCCCTAAACCCTCTATTGGGTGAAGGGTTAAGGGTTTATGGGGTTTAAAGGTTTAGGGTTTGGAGGTTAGGGTTTAGGGTTTAGAGTTTAAGGGTTTGGAGGTCAAGGGTTTAGGGTTTAGGGGTTTAAGGCTTTGCGGTTAAGGGTTCAGGGGTTAAGGGTTTAGGAGTTTAGGTGTTCAGGATTTGGGGGTTTGGGGTTAAGGGTACCTTTAACCTGCAAACCCTAAACCCTAAATGCTCAGGTGTGGGGCACGTGGTGCAGACAGCTGTGTGGGGCTCTCAATGACTGAATCGGCTCGGGTCTGCGTGGCGGATTGGGATTTTAGTTTGAGGTTTTTTCCGGACAGGAAAACAGTCGTCATAAACCCTGAAGTAGGAAAACAGGAAAGGGAAAAAGGATTTTGATTTGGGATACGTGTTTTCAGGTGCCCCTTGTAGATTCCATGGCGCAGTCTCCTGCAAATCATTTGCTGCCTACTCACTGTTTCCGCTCCTCTGAACCCTGAACCCCAAAGCCTTAATCTCAAACCCTAATTCCCTAAACCCTGAAGCCTAAACCCTAAACCCTACGCCCTAAACCTGAA